>CABFVX010003158.1:0-69928 GCA_902151425.1 Timema shepardi
CTTTTTCCCGTGTTGCCTGTATTTTAAAACCTTCATAAAACCTTGACCATACACTTTATTGAAATTTACCCTAGCTTGTAAGAAAGGGCTTATTTAAAAGTACACGACAGCATGCCAACCTCAAAAATTAAAAAAATTGACATTCCCCCTTTTTCCCGTGGACTCTTCAAATATTAAGCGCGATAATATAGAATAATATTTTCCACGCTATTACGGGATAACATACCCATGATATTACGGAATAACATACCTCACATACGAGGATAAAAGGATAAACACAATACTAAGGGATAACAACACTGAAGATACTCTGCCATCTGATCAAGGTATTCAATAATAAAATCAAGTATTTTCTGTAGGACTCTCACACATGGATGGGTATCTAGACGGTTTGTTCAATATGAATAATGTTAAATTTATGTGTGCCCTACCGGCCATTATTAGTACTAAATTAATAACACTTTTCTTAATTTGAGGGTGATCAATTAAATGACACAGTAACAATATAGCAATCATATTTAACAGGTAGAGAATAAATTCTTTGATTAATTTTGAGAACGTCTCATTAAAATATGTTCAAAACCACCAATTAAGGGCCAATTTAATCGAATAATTGAAATCACATTATTTTAAGTTAGCTGTTATAGCTCTTACTTACCAAATCAAATCTCTCGGGTTTTAATGCAGGTTCTTGTATGTGGTATTTATTAAAACGAGATGAATTCTAAGATAAGCTATAATGTTATGTGATTTAGGGTAGAAAGTGGCCGTGACGGACACTCAACGGCAGGAGTTGACCACTAACACCCTGGCAACCACTCAAACCATACAAATATCAACACATGTCCAGACAGATCAAGAGAAGTCAACATTAAAAAATATCAACTTACAAGATTCAGACCAAATTACAAAATTCGAGGATTATTTGGAATTTGGTCTAGATCTACATTTCTAAGTTCTTTAACTCGCACATTTTTGATAAGATGACAGTTCTAAATCACGAAGATGCTAAGAAACAAACAAAGAACATCCAAAATGCTAAGTAACAATAATTCAATCTCCAAAAACAAATATATACAGTTGTGGCTTGACAGTTTAAGTGATTTCTCCTCTTCCAAAAATATTAACAACTCAGGCAACAATTCTAAATTTAAAACTATTTATTTGGCTGACAATTCAAAAATTACAATTGAGAATCCAGATGATATAGACATTTCTATAAGATTTGATACATTTTCTGAAACCAGTCCTAAGATAATTACTAAGTTCATTAATCCATTATTTTGGCAGTGCAAGTAAATCTCTTGGCGGTATTTCAAACTGTTCCAAAATTCCAAGCTAAGAGACGTTGATACCTAAAAATGAATATTTGGAATGGTGGCTTAGAAAAATTGATGATTTACCCCCTGCCGAAGATATAAACGAGGAAGAAACTACATCATGTACAGAAAGACTTTAGGTGAATTTAGAGATGGCTTCAGAAATTAAATATTTTCAAATACATTTACAAGGGAAGAATCTCATTCAAAATTATAGTTTTTTAAAATTATTACTCTTCAAAATTCAAACTTTTCAGGTGACAGTAATCCATGTCAGTGTTTGACTGTTGTTTTTTTAGAAAGTCTTTACAACGTTTTTATCAACACCTTCCTGTTTAGCCTATATGCAAATAACTGTTCTCAAATTGGTATATTTTTTGTCACTGCGTCCTAATACCCGGTGGGGTTGTACGCTATCTGTATTAATTTGTTTGTGTTCATGTTAAATACCTTTTTTATGTATCATAGAAATTCATTTTGTTAAATAAATCAACTATTTTCAAGTTATTTTTATATTTATTTATTTTTGTGTGCAAATAATTATAAATTTGATTTGCATGAATAAATAATTACTGATTTAAGTAAAAAGAGGTTTTACATATTTGTGTTACTAATATTATTATTAATAGTAGCACCGCGTCTTACTACCCGTTTGGGTTATACGCACTTACTCTAATGTCTAATGCTAGGGTGAATGTGAGATGAAATGAAGGACCTACAGTTTAACGTGGAATCCGAACCACGGTGGAGGCCTGGCATTCCTCACAGTGTTACTAATAAATCTACCGATATATCTAAACAATTTATTAGCTTTGTTATGATATTGATTTGGATCACTCTAAAGTATGTAAAAAGTCATGGATGAAGGTAATTTTTCTTTAAAGTAATATATGTAGAGTATCCTTTTAAGATCCATCCGTGGAGAAACACGTGCTTTTCAGAAATAACGGGAAAAGCATTTCACCACTAAAATATTTTTTTATACAATATTTCCTGTTAAAAGAATAACTCCGCTATTTCCTGTTAAAAGAACAACTACGCAATATTTGGCAAAAGACGACAATTCCCTGTACCAATAAGAAGCTAGCCTTCACATCACCTGTCGCCAGGACTCTTTCTATTAGTTAGTTTTTACACTGTTGGCAAGGGAAGCAAGAGGCAAGGGGTATGTCATATATAAGCCATTGTGCGTATGATTAAGACAGCCACACGCAGCACAGACAGCCAAGCACCTCCACGCACAAGACACACACACACACACACAAGTCGCTCTAACACCCACGCTCACATAATCAACGCAGTTAAGGGCTCACAAATCTAGCACTGGCTCTCGCAGTCACAGTCTAATACCGAAAACAATAATTTACGTTATTATCACAAGTGTGCATTGATATAAAGCATTTAATTGGAGTATGTATAAGTAATTAACAGATTTCATTTGTATAAACCATGTGTGAATAAACAGCCATCAAAAGTTATCTTTCCTTAATTTAATTAAATATACCTATTTAATTAGTGCTCGACCACGGAGCAATTAACAGCTGGTTAAACGATATCTATTTCGTACAGTGATGATAGGCGCTCGACCACGGAGCTGTAGACAACCTAAACATTCTCACAGCATTATTTTATCTAGAATTAATCTGTAGTGTTACAGCTTTAATACATTATTTTAATTTATTATAAAATTTTCACAAAATAAAGGTTAAGTTTATCCTTACCATCCTCATAAAAATTCTCACTAAATTTGTTAAGTTTTAGGCAATATATAAATGTATTTTAAATTAAATAAAAAGCCTTTGGGTAGCGTCTATATTTTAAGAATCGCTCATCTTAGAAAGGGTTTTATTCCAAAAATTCAAAAAATGAGATATTGTCATACCTGGGTTAATATAACGTAGGCGAACATTTCTGTATAGAAAGTGATTCAGTCCAACTATCCATATCTGCAATTCATCACTGCAATTTTAGATGGCAGTTAAGAAAGGGCTTTATTCCTATTGTTGCAAAAATGTGTCTAGTATTATAATAATTGATTGCACAACATATGATATTATTTAGTTCTTTTTAGTAATGATATGCATCTCTCAATGTTCAAACAATAGACTATAAAGTAACAGTGATGGTTAATTATTGTTACAATATTGTGTATAATAAGCTCTAATATGTAATACTGTTTTGTTTAGTCATATATAACAATGATAAAACACATTTTTATTAGTTTTTCAAAGTTCTGCGATGAAAATATTAGTTGTATACTCCTATGGAAGATGTCCTGCTTTAGATTAAACCTAAAATACTTTGATCATATTAGAAAGGGTATTATTCCATATTTTACATATTTTTTATAATAAGAAAGATGCACTTATCCAAAGAAAGATATGTTCTTTAACATCTCAGTTTCTGTAGTCTTATTTATTGTGGCATTGGAAGTTCATTATATGTTTCTATTAACGCTAAAAAAAAGTTTTTTTTATCTCCTGAAAAACGTGAATTTTTGAGTAATTTCCTTTCTGAAATGAGCGATTCATTATGGTAGAAATCATTAAATTAATATAAAACGAGGAGAAAAATCAAATTTCTTTTAGACTGAGTGTCCACTCAAAAACACAACGGAATAGAAGCTTATTATAGTTAAACGTTCAAGTTGTGTTTATAGCCTAATATCTTAAACCAGTATGAAGAAGAAGATAAATGACCACTCTTGAATATTAAAATTTACGTCTGCCATTTTAATTAAATATGGCAGCTACAAAGCCCTCTTTTTTGGTCTTTTTCTAAACTTCTTCTGATCTTATTTGTAAATGGACAACTTTTAAATGTTCCTGGATATAGATACGAATTATAAAATACATCCCGTCTGAAGAACGAGTAGTTAGCTAGTTCTATATGGATCTGAAAAACGAGTCACCATGGTCTAAATGTAAATAATAATTTACAAATATATACAATATTTATTTTTGTAACTTTAATATGAATGCTCATACTTAAACAATTTATATTTATATGATAAAAAAATACTGAGAACAGATGAGGATAAAAAAAGGTTGACTATATTAACAATACAGGTGTGCAATTTTATGTTAACATGAAAATAATTTGGGGCTACAATTAATCCAAAATACGTTTTTATGAATTATTTATTGACTTGCCTCAAAATCAAGACACAAATAATAAACTGTATCTTTAGGAGGAGGCCACAGTGATGGTCCAAGACTTATTTGAAATTTGAGTCAACATTCATCAACATTGGTTCCCTTGGAGGCAGATGACATGAACTTGCTGTATTTACAAACAAGTAGTTGGACAGAGTCATATTCACTTCAGCTGATACTGATATTACGAGCTCTGCAATTTACCATTTTAAGAACCATTTTCAACAAATTTGTCTACTATAATAAACATTTATGTTTTACTCACCAAATGAATTTATATTAAAAGTGTAGATAACTGACATACATTTTAAGTGGAAACGCTTCTTGAATGCCGACATCAAATTATATTGACTCTTCCATAGCAAAGAAATATTGAGTGAATTTGAGGATTGTATTTCAGCCGTTGTGAATCGTACATGATATAACAATATATAATATAATATGTACTTTTTAAAAATCAACATTTTGCTTGAAACCGATATAATTTGTTTTTAAAATTCACTTCAAAACATACTTATTTAAATCGCTTGCACTTATAGTTTATTACCAACTTTTATGTTGTTTCAAACTCTTGGTATTAATTATTTGAAGAAAAGTAAAAATTATTTGTGTTTTAATAACTGTGGCGTGGTATAAATTTGTTAAGATATTAAATCTACCGGCCCAATAGCTTACAAATAATAATTACGGCTGTATCTGTCACATTTCTAATTAATTAAGAATGTGAGAAGATATTCATTATTCACACTTTTATATCCAAATGGTCCTATATCCATGAACCCTTAAATTAAAAAAAAAAATGTGTGAATTTTTTAATACAATCCATCATATTCGTAGCCCTACTAACAATTACTTGCACAATTTTCTGTTCATTTATCACCAATAAATCTCTCTTTATTGTCAATAAGCAACTCAATACATCATTAAATAATTCATACTTTGAAACTAGACTAGAATTAATATTTTATTTAATATTTCAAAGCCAAATTGAATGACATATTCTATGACATTGACAACATTTTAATGCGACAAAGTAAAACACTTTAAGGTAGGTGTATAGGGAACACGAGTAAAGGACGGTGTTTTTTCACTCTTTATATCATAGATTTTTTTAGACAAAATAAATATAATATTGCTTCTATACAAATATAGAGTTTAATTTGATTCACATGGTGTTCTTGAATATCTGTCATGAGCATAGTAGCATTAGATTAAAAGCTTTTTTAAATGAAGAGAAAAAGTTGTCATTAAATTACATTGTTGATACCACCACGTGAATAGAATTACATTTTATGTTTGTACTGGAGAATTATTTTATTTATTTTGATACAAAAGCCGCAAAAATACTGCCATTAACAATCGTATCCAGCTCTGCCACCTTAAAATATGTGGGATGTGACTGGCATACAAATGTTTTGAATAACAAGGAAAAAGAAAAAATTCCGTAGATAACCGCGACACTATAGAATTTCTTATATCCGCAAGTTACCTTCCAGTGATACGCAGTGGCAGCCCGTGAACTGAAAGTAGGGGGAGCACACAAGGAAGTTTTAGGGGTTATTTTCCTCAAACGAAAATGTTTATTACAGTCGAGAGAGAGTTTATAATCTAAAATAGTCACAGGTGGGTACAATTCTGAAAGCTCAACCAAAGGGGCCTATTTTTACATAAATATATCATACATATATTATTAACATTTTACCTATTTTTTTAAAGATATGGTATCATTATCTACTATGGCTATAAACAATTGCTTGACTTACCTGGCTGCCACTCCATTTGACAGACTTGACCCACACACCACGCCGAACAGGTTTACTAGTTTCAAAATATGAATAGGCTAACGTGGTAGTGACGCTAGTAGAACTGGCCACCCCTGCCGGCGAGTCATACAACTTCATCCCCCTCCCTCCTTCATGGAGAGTAATTTCACGTCCATATAAGGAGACGTTTTTGATACACTTCCCATTGGTAATTCTCTATAATACTTAAGTTTGATGAAATTGGGTAGTGGATTTGTGTTGCATTCTCCATATATTGAGGTAATTAAAAAAAAATTCTAGTTGAGTCTGTACGGTTTAAGGAGTAAGCCGTGCGTTGGTGTATCGTCCTTTTTCTAAATTATATTTATGGCAAAAAAATATTAATATTTCTTAATTCCTTTTTTAAATATTTTTCTTGTGGCTTTAAATAAACCTTTCTGGTTCTCCGAGATGTCTGTCTTGTTTGATATGGTTACATATTTAAATATTATTCAAATATATATATATAATAGATTTTATTTAAATATGGGAGTGATGAGTTATATCTAATGCTCAAACACTTTTGCTTTTCTTGACCTTCTCTTGAACGAAGGCCATGTTTAAATTTCGTTTATTTATGGCTGCGCAGACTCTTATGGAGTAATCCTGACCAGCCATGTATGTAGTTAATGTAAAAATCTATATTGATGATAGTTTTTTTTAGCACCACGTCTTACTACCCGTTTGGGCTATACGCGTATACGCTTATATAATAATTACGCTAATGGATTAGGAATTGGGAAGGTTGAATTTCCCCCTCAGTTCACCCGACCAACACTCGAACCTTGATCTCCCCGTCCTCGGCAGTCAGCTCAACACGACTGGCGCGTTAGCCAACTAGGCCACCGAGGCGGGTTGCTGATAGTTAATGTAAAACCTCATTGCATAGTAAATGCTTACTCCAATTGTTTGTTTCTGTATTTCCTCCTGAAGATGACCTATTTTATTTACTGTTTAAATTAAACCCAAGGGGGCAGAGGATGACTTGACTAGGCCTCACATTATTCACGTTATGAATATTAGATAATATTTGTATTTTAAGTGTTGAAAATTGCAATTGCTGGAACATATAGGTCCTTCTGGTTCTTCGCCTGTTTGATGTTCTCTAACCACTTCACGGTTTGATTTTTCATACTCGAGCATCATTATCGATCGAAATTTAAAAGAAAGATATTTTAGATTACAAATGAATGCATTTTGCCAATAAGCCTATTTAAATAAGGAGGTAAATTAATTGAGGAATTGCGCCATACTTGCTAGTGTTTCTCGCTGACAAGATTAATTGACGCATCATAATGTTTGTTCTTAGGGCCAGTTTCATGGTCAAATTTAGTACGCCTCAAGTGCGGCGCTACACTAAGTTCATGACGACACCTACCTAAACCAAAATGGAATGGGCCAGTTTCCTATGCGAGAACGGCCCATTCCATTCTTGTTTAGGTAGGTGTCGTCATGTACTTAGTGTAGCGCTGCACTTGAGGCGTACTAAATTTGATTATGAAATTGGCCCTTAACCTGGATCAAGCGGTATATATTGTAATTTTTTGTTTTCTGTCAAATAAAATCTTATTGTGCCTTCTTATTGTTGTGGTACAGCTAAATTAAATATGCAGACCTTTATTTAAAATAATTTTATTTTGGTTTTTTAATTCATAATGACAGTAAAGGATTTGATTTTTCGAAAATTATAGTAATTCTTGAATACATTTCTTTCCAATGTGAAATAGACGTTTCTGATATGTAAGACCCATATTATATGCCATTTATATAAACATGATTTGAAAGTTTAACAGTCACGGAAACTCAAGTTAAACTTATTTAGTATATACCACTTTGAAATGAAAACTTAAGTTTTAAAAATCAGTTAGAGTGGTAGGTCAGTTCTGCCAACACAATTAGTCAACACTCCTTGACTGAATAGTGATTTCCATTTGTAAGATCAATAAAATATATAGTTAGAAAAAGGTCAGTTTGCAACTCTATGAAGAATTATAATTATCATCTTTAAGTACTTCAGTTTAACCTATTATAAAAATAGATGTTCAGAAAGAAAGGTGATGTCATAAATTTAAGAGTTTGTGAGGCTTATCACACACGAATTTTGAGGGCGCGTTACCTTAATATAATATCAATTTTCAATATTATGTATGGTTACCAAACTTATTTTATTAATCTAAAAATTATAAAACATATTTTATTCGCAATTGAAGTGTATCCTAATCCTTTCTACTTTATTTGGGCCTATTTAAAGAAGACAAATAACACACATTTCCTAACTGGGCTCATTTGTTATTATTAATATAAAAAAAATTAAAATAAAATAAAATGTAATAGTATATATTTTACCTAATCATAGACTCTGCCTTAAAATATGAGTGAAGAATGACCCTGGACATGGAAGAATTCCTGGATAGCTCAGTGGTTAGAGTATTGGTGTACTAAGCCAAAGGTCCCGCGTTCGATTCCGGTGTGCAGATGCCATTTTTCAATTTCCAGAATATGAAATCTCGATGGAGTAATCCACACTAAAAGCATAAATAATATATTTGGCTATTTGATTCATAAATAAACAAAGAGTTTTAGGTTAAGCCCACACAATATGAAATTCCGGATTCATATGGAGGTTTTAAGTTAAAGCCTCTAGGTATTGTGTATCTCAGTTCTGAGTACAATAATGTAGTGAACTGCATGGATTTCAGACTAGTGGATGTTGATGGTACTTCAATTTTAGGTTTAGATGCATGTGTGAATCTAAATCGAATCAAAAGAGAGAAGGTGGTTGAATCGGAAACTCGTTAAATTTAATGTATATTAATCAGACAGTGTGTCAGAGAGCTAAATTCATAGAAGAGAATAAATAAATATTAACAGGTATTGGAAAATTCCCCAAAAAGTTCAAAATAAACATTTGAAAGAGTACTAGGGCTTGAGCTTGGCCACCTAGACGTCTTGCACAAACTGTGTACAGTAAACTCAAGTCAACTTTGTACATGTAGATAAAGGATAAAAAATTGTTGTGAAAGTTAAGGAACCCAGATTGTGGGTAAGCAATCTAGTCATTGTCGAAAAACCTAATGGTTCATTAAGACTTTGCCTGGACCCACAAGACATAAATATAAATATAAAGAGGGAGTATTATCAAATTCAAACGATTGAACAATTGACAGATAAATTATATGGGAAAAAAATGTTTTTCACTTTTTGACCTTAAAGATGGATTCTAGCAGCTAGGCCTTGATGAATAATCTAGTTATCTCTGTGCATTCTCTATTACATTGGGCTGCTATAAGTTCGTAAGGCTGCTTTTTGGGGTGAGTTGTGCTCCTGAGAAGTTTCAGGAATGGAATGAACAGTTATTTGGTGGCATTAAGGGTATTGTAATATATTTCGATAATCTGGTTGCTATAGAATCGGTGGAAGAACATGACAATATTGTGGCTCAGTTTGTCGAAAGTTCAAACATTTTAAATGTTAAATTTATTCTTAACAAGCTCCAATACAATACCTCAAAGGTTTGATTTTTGGGTCATGTGTTTTCTGCAAACAAAATTAGGCCTGATCCAGAGCAAGTTTTAGTTATCTCATGTCTACTAGATCATATGAATAAAAAATAGTTGCAGAAGTTTTTAGGAATGGTCAATTACTTGAGAAAATTCATTTCTCAAATGTCAACACTGACAGCTCACTTAAGAGAACTACTGAAGGCAGATGTAACATGGCAGTGGTTACAATGTCACTCGGACTGTGTCAAAACTCTCAAAATTGTGATCAGTACTGCTCCAGTTCTTTCATACTTTGATTCATTCAAGACATTGATGTTACAATGTGATGCCTCACAAGATGGCCCGGGATGTTGTCTTCTTCAAAATGAGCAGCAAGTTGCATATACCTCAAGCAGTCTAACAGAGATTGAAAAGGGCTTGGGCTCAGGTAGAAAAAGAGATGTTGGCAATAGTATGTGCTACAAGTAAATTCCACTTATATATATATATATATATATNTATATATATATATGGTCACTCTGTACAAGTCTTGACAGGTCATAAACCTGTTGGGAATATCATGGATAAAAAATATAGGTAAAATATTGTCTACTCGCCTTAAAAGATTGAAGCTTAGCCTTTTGAAGTATAATCTCAATGTTTAGTATATACCCGGAAAAACAATGTATGTTGCAGATTTGTTATCATGATCATGCATACCTGATGCAGTTCCTGATGACCCTGAGTAGAGTTAAAGTGATACTCAAAGGACCTAGGTATCTCAGGAGATGAGAGGGTTTCTTGTAGAGACTGTGACCGAACTTAGATATGGACAACATTATGTCTTATCGCGTACTGAGTACGCGTTCATGTCAATCGTGCAATATAAAGGTATCGAACCCGTAGCGATATCATCCTTTATCAATCTCATGATCTTTGCTCAACACTAGCAAATCGTACTTGTTTTTATTTTTCAACACAGCGAGCGCATATCCATAACTTTTGGAACGTCATATGCGTGTTCACGTGGTCGTCATAGACGTGTATCAGGTTCCTATCATCTATCCTGAAAAGGATTAGAAGGTTAATGTTTCTTACCATCTGTTTCAGGATGCGCGAGTACGCCTGACAGAGATAGAAACAGTATACATCCTTATGTCTTCTAATACTGAAATAAATCTGTATGATAAACTGTTTATCGCAAGCGACGTCATCAAAAATGAATACAGAGTCGGGTTTAGCTTCGGATTGTGGGATAATCTCCACGTTGTCCGAATAAGGGAAATAGCCCATGCCTTACGACGAGTGAGAGAACCTTTGATAAACACTTATACGGGCTGGTATAACGATTTAGAGTAAACGTACAAGTTCTTGAGCATATACCGTTAGGTTCCTCCAACAGACTGATCATAGCGTTGATTTTACCACAATTCGAAGGTCCACAGATGATGCAAAGGACAGTATCAGGTAACAGCATACCGTGTCTCTGAGGTAAGGCTCTACCCACATCGTGATCGTTGTCGCGTACTGGTAAAGAGTATGTTTGTTTCTCGAGCCACATGTCAACTAGTTAAACTATATAATGTTTGCATCTATATAAATACTAATTGGTACGTGTCATGAAGCGAAAAAGGGGAGGAAGATTGTTGGATAAGATAATCAATAATCTACCATTTGAGGTGCACGTACCTGGATACCAGTACTGAGGACCAGGAGCCAAGTTGGAAAAACGATTTAAACGAGGGGATACCGGAATAAATGAGTTAGATCCTTACTGTAAGGAACATTATATCGCCTACTCCAAGGTAAAATATATTGCGGGACGTCATACCGCAGATCAAGAACTTACCGAGAAAGCGTGTAAAATATTACTAGCACCTGACTCGAAGTTGAATGAGAAAGATTCCACGTGGGCTGTTGCCAACACGATGAAAGCTAAAGTCAAGTTGGGATCCGGTCTGAAGAAGAAAGGTCGCCGTCGTCAACGGAGTGATAAAAAAAAACCTACATACTACTACTCTCCAGAAGAATAAGAAGGGTGGAATCCTACCTATACTACCTCTGATCGCAGCGCCTGGACCATCACCGTAGGAACCACGAGAATCACGAAGGCTGTAAAAAGTGCGAAGGTGAACACAAAACAAATGAATGAGGCTCAGAGACGTAATTGCATGTTCGAGGCTATCGCCATGAGGAAAGGAATCTATCTACGACCTTACTCGAAAAAATGACTACATAAACCTGCCCCTGGATCTGCGCAAGTACGCTAAAGAATTAAAAATCCACTTGTTTAGGGGGGTATTTGCAAGGGACGCTTCACGTACCGGTCGACCTTGGAAGATAGAGAGCACCATCATCAATCTCTATATAAATAGCGGTAAGGGCACTCATTGGGTCGCGTATAAGAAAAAAGGTGAGCGGGTGGAATACTTCAACAATTTCGGTGATCTCAGACCGCTGATAGTGGGTGCCAAGACTTCGAGGAGGAAGGACGATAAGATATTTTGGTCCTTGCCCATAAGCCAATGTTAGCTTGGGGAGAACTTTTGTCTCCATTAATATTTTTTTTGTACTTTTAATTTCCACTTCACGGAAAATTTTCTGATTTGTTATAACTAACCTGGGAAAGCTACGTTATGTTAACTTTATGTTTCGCCACCAGGACCTATTTAGAAGAGTAGCAATAGTTTACATTTACCGCCTTGTTTTCTTTTCGAGGTTGGTTAAATGTAGGGCCACGACCCGGCAGAGAGAATAATTCTTGTGTGGACACTTTGTTGGTTGTTAAAGTTAGGATAGTTTATTGTTGTCTCTTTGCTTATATCTATATTTATATGATTATTAAATGTGGGGCTGTGGGCCACTCAGTGCATATATCGACGGAGGGTGCTCCGTTTGTTGTTAAAACATTAGGTATTCTTACTTATACCTTTGAACTTTATATTTTGTCAGGTATTATATTAATGCCTCTATCATTGTCTAGGTTAGGTACTTGAGCTTTTAACTCACTTAAAGTTAGGGATTTTGGGCATGTTCTGGCTCTTTGCCTATAATTATGAAATACATTTATTATAGTGAAATATGAGACCAATTTATTAGAGTTATATTGCCATTGTCTGATGACGCCATTCTGGGACGTCTATGAATAAGGGGCCATCTGTTGTTTATTATTATTTTTGTGTCCATCTGGCCTTGGCGGTAACCCTTGTGTGTTGTTGCCCATCTGGCTTTTCTCCTTGTTTAACGCTTTAACTCTTATGTGCCTCTCCCTCATTGAGCTGTATCATGTTATTTACGAAATAAATTTATAGCTCTCTTGTGCTTACCTCTGTGTGTTATTTGTGTGAGATAATGATGGGGGTAAGTCACACCTTTACTTGACCCTTCCCATTTCAAGTCTCACACATTTATCATCGTGTTCGATGCCAGCCGACAGGAAGATAATCTCAAATACGATATGGTAATGTGTCGTATAACGTTCAAGACAGGGTAAAATATCCCCGCAAAAACCAAGGCGTTTTGTCTCATCATAAACGATAGAGTGGTGCGCTATAACCTTTCAAGCAGCGACGGCAGCAATCTGACATCATAAATGGAGCATCATTGTTCTAGTCTTGGGCAGTACGTTGATCGACGTGCAAGGATACTCGAGCAAGGAAAGAGTATTTATCTTCAAGAAGATCGGCGTTCTACATTTCGAACCTTTCGACGAAGCCAACTACGAGTTTCTTCTTCCGTTAAAGATCAACATCCTCTCTGCATCGAGAAGGAAGAATGTAAGTTGGGTAACCGATTAATATCACGGACTATCTTGGTACAATGGAGAAGTACAGTACTCAAATCTTCGTTCCATCATAATTTCTCATCTAGAGCGGTACACGTCAGGGCCATCGATCTATTTTAAAGAAACGGACAAAGTAAATTGGCTACAGAGTCTCATCGGCGTTGATAGGGCCAAGTACGACTTTTACCAGTTAGGTGATTTCGGTTGTCCTTCTCTGAGTAAGTATAAATATCTGCACGACGTAGACAGGTGTTCCACTCATTTCGGTAAAACCTACTCGTGCACCACAGAAAATGTCCGACTACTCCACGAATGGTTTAAGAGTTTTAATTAAGTCTGATCGGACAAAATGTTTGCGATCTGGCTAGGAGTACGATACAGAACGATACGTGGTCGGTCATTCCCGCATTGCTTCATATCATATACTTGATCAATTAGTATAAACAGTACATTGTTTTCGATAAGTTATCATGTTTCTGCAAACAAGACGAGGTTGACCTGGTCATAAAGAAGCAAACTACTGACGCTCCTAAACGTACTATCAGAAAGAAGAATAAAACTTCTGAGGAAGCGGACCAGGAGTATACGAAGAAGAAGCTACGAGATGAGTCAAAGGATGTGTAGAGGAATACACAGATCGTTTTATTTACAGTAACTAGTGCTAGATTCTCGGTGTTGAACCCTCTTACCCTTTTTAAAAAATCTTCATCAAGCATCGATAATTGAAGAACGACTGTTTGGCCGACTGGAAAGAAGGTGACCTGGAGGCAGCAACCCTGCTCTATGCACTTACCTATTATGATATTATCGACTTTCCTGATTTTTAATTTACTTACAAAGTAAAGGGTGTGTGTGTGTGGAAAGAAACTGTTCGTTGGCTACATGAAGGACTGTATATGAACAAATACTTTAAGTCCAAGACAATAGATCAGAAAAGGTTTTTTTATAACTTTGTCATTGATCCTTTTTGGATACACCTTAATTTTTTTTGTGTACTTGGAATGTATTAACCAATTGTGTTTTTTAATATTACTTTGTATTCTTTGGATAGAGATTTATTTAATCAATTAGAGTATACGTCTAAGAATGTATCAAACGTTTTATTCTTTTTGTCATCAATCCTTCTTGGTTACTCCTTAAGTTTTTGTGTACATGGAATGTATCAACCATATGTGTTTTTTAATTATTATTTCTTTGTATTCTTTGTAAATAGATTTATTTAATCAATTATAGTATAAGTCTAGGAATGTATCAAACATTTTATTCGTTGGAAATAAATGTATTTAATCAATTAGTGTATAAGTCTAAGAATGTATCAAACATTTTTTAAATAAAAAGAGAATTAATTATTATTACTTTGATTTTATTTTGGAAATAAAAAATCTAAACACACACGACGCCTTTGTAATAATTCTATTTAATGAATATAATGATATACTCTTTTACATACACATACTGAATTAATAATTTTTTCCTTCTTCGGACCATAATGATAAAGCTACAGAAAGTGAAAAAATTCTTTATTATGAATATGCGTCACAACATCAATATTTTTCTTAAGTCTCTAGACGTGCTACATTCACTTTTTTATCTTCTTCTTTAGAAAATAGTGACAAGTTGCAGAGATTTAAAAAAATTCTCTTAATCATGAATATAAATCGCTACATAGTTAAACGAATATTCTCTTAATTATTTACTCAACGATCTATATATATATGTCTTTAGATGCACTGCATTAATATTTTCTTTATCACTTACACTATATTTCTATAGATACACGTCTTCTTCTTCTTCATAGAGATGAAGAGGCGGTACCTATCAATGTCTCTCTCTCTCTTCACATTTGGGAGGGAGTAGATGCCTGCTGACTTGTAGTGTAATAGTATCACGGTAGAGTATTGACTGTAACGGCTAATATAAATCGTCGATAGAACACTGGATGACCCGATTGAATTTTGTAGTGTAAAGTTTGAATCCTACAGCTCTTATAAAACGATCCTCTCTCATGACTATCGTCTCATTGGTCAAACAATTGCGATAGTCCTCTAACTAAAACGTTCTTAACGCACTACTCTTGACCCCTTTAGCCTTGAGCGTCTGGCCATCTCCTTGTATCACGAACGAATAGAGATTAGGAAACCTATAAACTCGATGATGATCCGACCTCGAGTCTCGTCTTTTAGTTTACCAAGCACCCCTTTATTTACTAGAGGCATCCCATAAACATTGTTTTGTCTGTAGGTATAGGTGTCCAGGTAGTCATTAGCTAACGGGATATGTCACTGGTACGTATCCTCAACAGTTATGCAATAGAGGAGTGAGTCCGTATCTGAGTACTGGAGTTTTAACTCACCTGATGGGAAGGCGGGAACCATAAACTGGTAATGTAGAGTGTACATGACTACCTTCAAGCTTTTCAATATAACGAACCTTACATGGATCGGCATATTGAAGTAAATCTCTTGCGGTTCCATCTCGATGATGACCAGATTTTCCGACACAATCGTACGGTTCTTAACGTTTGGGACGACTATTAGGTTACCCGCTCCGAATTTCCCTTCCCACGTGGTGAAAAATATGTTTTCAAACTGATTGCTCACCTTACTCCTCATCTCCGCGTTCAGAGTAGTATATAGAGCCATCCATGATGATTGCTTGAAACTGAGAACCCTGTGGACTTTTGTCACTTTCAATTCATTCACCAAACATAGTTTTAGATGACGGTAGTGAATGACGTACCCAGTCTTATCGGCTAAGGTCGTTAACAATTTATCGTGTGTCCTCACGGGTGGAATCCCTTTCTCTGGCTAGAACGGTAAGTCGGAATGTGCATCGTGTACATCTCTAGGTTATTCGAGATTTACCTGCAAGATATACCCCGTCTACGAATCGTCCTCTACCTTTCGCACATCCAATCGGTCGATACTATCATCATCGAGTCACCTGAACCCTTCATAGGGTAGTGAGGACAACATGCTAAATGAATAGATTCTATTCATGTCTAGATAGACGAGGTAGAACTCGGGCATGGAACTGTCATATGGCTCCATATACCGATTATTCGCCACAGAGTAACGATTAGCCACCAAACATACCCCTCCTTGGATAGCTCCTTCGATGAATTGATGTATGTCGACATCATCGATTAATTCGAGCCATACCCGGGTTATTCTCAATAGAGCTTGATATGCAAGACTAGAAGCCGTAAGGGACCATCCGGGATCGAGTCTATACGTTCTCATGCAGAGATCGCGAAAGTTCTCAAAGACGTCAGCCAGTAGCGTCACGTCCGTATAAAACTATAGGTTTAAATAGTCCCAAAGGGTCTTACATTAAAACAGTCGCCAAACCTCGCACGCATGATCATAGTCTTTCTGAAAGATATAACTATCCGTGAGCGCGTTGTAAAATTAATCCTTGCTCAGTAGATGAGTCTCGTCCAGTAGCTCGAATGAATCTATATAGTCATAGGGAAACACCCCTTTATGAGTGACCAGTTTGAACCGTCAGGTTCGAGGTACGATACTCATTCTCTAGACACATAGATAGAAATCTGAAACTGTCTATAATTTTAATCGTGATACCTCGAAACCCGTGCCGAATATATTTCATTATCACTTTGAATCTCCCCATAGACTCTCATAGTCTCCCGTATTGACGATAACGCTTTCTCAGATATCAGATCGCAAAAGTACTTATGTCCTCTCTTATATGTTAACTCTAGTTGTGGGTTTATTAACCTAAATAGCGTTTGATCCCGCTGAAATGATAAGTTTCCGGTCCATGCACTCTTATCATGAATAAATGAAAATGTCTGGCATGGGTTTTTTTTAGCACTGACGTGTACAGGAACAATCACTAGTGTTTTAGAGTTGTCGGCAGTGTCAATATAAGTGTCACATTCACCATGTTTTGCGCTGTACACATTAACGGATATATCGTTAAGCCTTTCGAAGCGTTCGATATGCCTCATTTCAAACGGGAGCGGAATTCCATCAAGTTTCAGCACGTCTCGAAAATTAGGTTACGATGACAAACGTTGCGGTCTTCGCGTCAGTTCGAAGAGGCACGTCAACACAGATACGGGTAATCAAAGCCCTTCTTCGCATTGTAAATTTATCAACGCTCTACGTTTTGATATAATTTTAGGGAATTAAACTAGAGCCCCGATTGAGAAAGCTGAGTTTTTTCGAGATATTGATTCTCATTTCCAACGCGCCATTATATATCCATCCCAAGTCTCTAGAGTCGAAGGCCTCAATCTGAGCAAGGAATGGGAAGATCAGGTTTTTTTCGTATACCTCCTCCAAGTTTGTCGGAACAAATATATCACATAAACTCTAGTTGCAATAAACTTCTTCAATTCTACCTCCAGTAGGATGCCTATACTCGCAGATGAGGCTGCAATTTATCTTTATCGAGTTATTTGGTATTGATTCTTCCAGCGTATTCTCGTAAATATCCCCACACGCAACGAGAAATTGTACAGGATCCTTATAGGATAGTTCGTTGGTAATAGAGTACGTCCTTATACGCTGGGTCTACGCCTGTTCAATAAGTTTGATAGAGAGTCTTAGCGGTTCCAGGTAAAATCTAAACTGTGTAAATCTTATACCTTGGTTTTGCGATAGGGTCATAAGTCTTTGTATTTTTGCTTCTATATCGTCCTGTCCCAATATCAGTACGCTCGAGGTCTTAATATGTCCAGGTATATGTTCTATGTAAGCATTAAATACCTCCCCATCACGACGAGGGGTATCATGTATCAGATATTTAATTAACAGTTGCTCATTATAGGTTAATTCATCGAGGATATACACTTTATTCCCGTTAGTCTGCCGGGTTATGATAATACGAGATGTCAGGCAAGCTCATTTTTCAAGAGGTCCTGACGTGGTTCTAAGGTCGCGCTATGCTCTGCAGGCATATAAATAAAACAACCCTCCACGCATTAATATCTTCATTTCTGCATGGTTTGCTCTAGGATCTCATCGAGTGACTCCGAAACAGCTCTAAAACAGGGGCGCGTGGTTAGTTTACAGATACCAGATCATGACGCTATGATATACAGACATTAAAGTAAAAAAAAGCGCTAGTATCTTAGCTCGCAAGAAATTAAAATATTGTAGAGACGTTTAAACCATAAAGCTTTAAATGTATTTTTTATATAAGAGAAGAATAATTAATATTATTTTTTTAACATTTAATTCATATTTGGGATAACATTTTTTGAATATTAGCGCGTGGGCAATTCAAATATTGTAGAGACGTTTAAACCATAAAGCTTTATAATATTTAGTTTGTATATGTCATAACTTTTTTAAACGATATAAGGACATTTAAATAAAGAACATTAGGTTTTTTTTAAACTATAACATTTTAAATAATTTTGTTGTAAGTTAAGAGCGTTAAAATGATACCAGAAAATATTAATTAAACTCGCTTCCCTATACACACACACATGTTATAAAACCAAGCGAATTTGTATGTACATTTACCCTCAAAGGTCAATACGGCCGTCTTGATAAGCTTGGAGATACCCTTATATACGAGCAGCAACTCCGTGTTGCCTTGGCAATGTCTTCTACCTGCGAGTCAATCATCAGTGAGAAACTGTTAGGCAGCCACACACTATACTTCCCGTCCAAAACCGTGAGGACTCGCCGACCGAGCCGTTCGGCTGTTGCCCGACTCAGAACTACTGGATTGACAGTTACGCCAAACCAGGGTGTCTGCGAAAGGGCTGATTTGTTGTTTGAGTACCGAGTCATTGTCATGACTCTTAACCTCGCGAATGAACTTATAAACCTGATGAAATGGAACAGATGAAATGAGCCTGCAGAATACTACAGGTGTATAATTTTGTAACCCGACTCAGGACTGTACTGACTTGCTCGCCGACCGAAACGAGTGTTCAACGCTTTTATACATGTAACGCGGTAACTGCGACCTACTTGTAAATCCGTCAACTTTCTTGGTACGATCTCGCTAGATCCTGCCGTGCTTAACATGATGGCTGCGTATTCGCTAGACATAGTTATTGATAATCATTAGATTGTAAATGGAAAATTAATGATTTTACCTGGAGAGGCTAGGTCTATATATAGGAACGAGAGGATTCCTAGCCACGCCCTCCCTTCCCCTACTGTGCGTGCGACTCTGACTGAGTCAGATTATCGCGTGTGTGAAATCTTAATCTTCTCAGGGTAAAGTATAATGACTTGGAAACGTTATAGTTCATCTCAAACATATGTCCACGTGAAGCGCGTGTCACATCTGTGTGTGAACAAATTCAGCCATAAGAGAAGTGTTTTGACGATGAGTTTAAATATATACATTCTTTAAGCGGAGGAGGGAGAAGATATCCTTTTAAGATTACTACAGTCCCAGAACCCATCTGTTAACCTCCGGGATTAATAACGCGTGCGTCGTATGAATATCCTCCGTAAATTCACACATGTCATAATGATTATTACCCCTCAGTATTATTAAATTTATACATTCTCTTAGCGAGGGAAGGAGGATATATCTTTTTAAAATCATTTCATTCCCAGAACACATCTGTTGACCTCCAGGATCAATAACATTTGCGTCGTATAAATATCCTTCCTAAATGCATACATGTCCTAAAGATTATTACCGCTTGGTATTATCCAGAATCAATGACGCCTGTGTCATTCCCCCAAGACCAAAGGACACCCCGGTATTGCACCATGCGCATACGAAAGAAAAAGAGTACAGATTATTACGGTCCTAGAACCCATCTGTTAACCTCCAGGATCAATAACGCATGCGTCACATACATATCCCCTGCCTAAGTTTACATGTCCTAAAGATTATTACCGCCCGGTTTCATCCAGAATCAATGAAGCTTGTGTCGGGGGAGTCATTCAAGCCATTCATAATTAAGACTGAGAGGTAGAGGGCACCCAGTATTAAGGCACCATGCACGTGCGAGAGAAAAAGAGTACATCCTCATATGTCCTTAAGATTATTACCGTCCGGTATTATCCCATACACTTTCAATTATGCCCTGTTGATTCATACTCAGAATGCTCAGAAACACTTCTGTAAAACTCCAGGATCAATGACGCGTGAGAGGTTATTAAATTATGTAATTAATACCTCCCTTCAAGAGTATTCAACACCCGCGCACCCGCCCACGAGCCACCGACCCTCCCAAATTCATCCTTCCTCCCTTTCGAACCATTCCACGCCACCACCCTCGATCGATAAAAATGAACCCTCTACAGCCCCGGAGATACCACTGTCCTGAAAACCACATAAAGCCTAAAGAAGTAAAAGAAAAAAATTAACCATGTCCCCTCTCCCCCCTGAGATATCCCGGTCCTTTGAGAATCACTTTAACACTACTACCCTGGACTTAGTTAAATAGTAGACAGTGTAAGTAAGAACATTCCGATGAGTGAGGCCCGTAAAACAGAATTTAAAACAGAAACTCTAGCAGACCCCGTGCTTAATATTGTCATGAACTTTATGCAAGCAGGTTGGCCTCAAAGAAGTGACCATGTTCCAGATCAATGTCGCCTTTATGTGCCCCTGCAGAGTGATCTTCATAAGGAAGATGGCCTTTTGTTTTAATGACAGAATTTTTGTGCCAAGTAAAAACTAAGTATTAGAATGCTTACTTTACCTCATGAGGGTCACTTCAGTGTGGAAAAGACTAAATCCAGATCTAGAAAGTTATTTTTTTGGCCTGGTATACCTATTGATTTATTAAACCGTGTAACTGAATATAGGGCTTGTGAAAAATCCCGTGTGTCTATTAAGGAGCCACTTATCCCCCACCCTGTGCCTAAGCTACCATTTGAAAAACTTGGTGCTAATGTTCTCGAATTTGAGGGTCGGTACTATCTTGTTGTGGTTAATTATTTTTCTAAGTGGCTGGAGGTAATACTATTGCCCACTAAACAATCTCGTGACATAATAGATGTTCTCAATAATTTTTTTTAGTACATATGGAATTCCTAGGTTGATAATAGCGGATAATATTCCATTTAATTCCTAACACGTAGTAGTACACAAAACAGAGATAAAGGGGCTAAAATTAGATAATAAATTACCACAAGAAATTAGAAGTTTAAAAAATCATAAATTCAAAAAGGAGGTCAAGCTAAACATTATGGAAAGTATGTTTGTTTAAAGTAGTGACAGGATGAAGACAATTTAAAATGTACCCTATTTAAATTTTTTTATTTTATTTTTCTTTCCTAAATATATCTAAAACTAGTAGGGAACCACGCCTACTTTAGGACGTTTGTATGCTGTATGAACCATTAAATAAAGACAATACAATAGAATTTAAAATAGTCATATGTAACAATAACTAAACAAATATCATGAATGCTTTAGCTATTATTAAACTGTTTCATAACTATAAAACTGAAATAACGCTTGTGGAACGTTATTTGTTATATTTTCCATGGCTTTATGTATTCTTCTGGTTCTGTATCGTGGCTACAAACATGTTCACCACATAACCTCCACCACCTATAAAAGTGCAGTTACACCTACCCCGTTTAACCGGGAAACCAGCGTCACTCATGAGTCCTTTGAGCACATCATCACTCTGCTAACACTAACAAGAAAAACAAGAGTGTTTCCTCGGAATGTTACGTAGTTCGGCTGACTTTCCCCGAGTAGTGGACGCTCAGCAGACGCTAAAACTCGGAGAAAGAAGCACTCTGGGGGATCACGTGGGATTCCCTGCCCCCTGTATTATCTCCCTCTTTGCGTTGTGCGCAGGCGTCAATGGCGCTAACTTGCTGATAGTGACATCGTGGATCTTGTGTATCCTCCCTCCCATATTTTCCCCACTGTGTAAAACTGAATATAAGCGTGTACCCAGCAAGGAGTAGGTGCTCTTTGATGCTTTTAGGATGTAGGATCTTTCTGAATGTAAATGTCCGTTATGTTGGAAAAACTTTATATAATTTATAAACCTGGGGAACTGTTAAATTGTTACATAATTATGTAGGGATCGAATTTGGATTTGCTTTGGCATAATATTTTTTATGGATAATTTTACTAGTTTTGTTTTGTTTGATATTTAGATTTGTTATGAATCGAGGCATTTTTTGGGACCTATCTGCTTAAATTTAGATTTTATGATTGTATAAACAAGTCAAATGTTGTCGTTAAATTTTATAGGGTATATTCCTCAATAATATGTTTGGGTTCCTGTCTTACTATACTAGGCGTTCTAAAGAAAACTTATATGTATTGTTATTTTACTTTCAATTGTTACCCTAGGAGAATTTCAATTAATGTTTGCCAACCATTATTATACACTCAGTAACCGTGGTTCGAATTCCACGTTAAACTGTAGGTCCTCCATTTCATTTCACGATCACCCTACCATTACACATTAGCGTAAGTGCTTACAACCCAAACGGGTAGTAAGACACGGTGCTAATATACACTCAGTATATTTGTAAGATATATATTAAGCGTTTAAGTAGGTTGCCCCGCCTCTCGGGTTGTTGGACAATAATCATATCTTTATTTATTTTTAATGTAACCAGGTGTATGGTCAGGTGCATAATCTTACTAGGTGATATGGATAAGATGTGAGATGTGATACAAATAGACTTTCTAATATACGTATTTGCCAACTTTCATTTCTTTTTAATCACTGTTCACTACATTTTAACTTTTGGTGCGTATAGAGATTAGTCCAGTTAAATTATTATTAAAATTATTTATATTTGATTGAGCGTGTAATACTTTGAAATTCTATATTAATTTCATGTACATAGATTTATTTTTTATGTAAAAAGTTATTTTTGAGCATTGCCCGCAATCTTAAAACGTAATATTGTTAACATTTAGATTATGAAAATAAAACGGCCTCTAGGCCAATGTCATCTTCTATACTGTTGTTATACTTTAGCATCGAGCATACTCTTAAACTCCAATTAACGTGTATAATTAAATATTTATTTTTACTGACTTTTAAACATCTAGGTTCAGATACTTGGGCTTGGGCATATTTGAGTGAGGATCAAATTAAGGTCCCTGGTGTTTCATTTTATTATTGCGCTTGTTATTGCAACGCCTTCTCTCCTAAGAAGGGGTTGAACTAATGCTAAAATACGATATTATGATATCCGTAATCAACTGCAATTTACATTTGATTGATTCTTTATTTGGTTTATAAAAAAGATCCAAGTGGCTCGTACATATATAAACATCCTAGTATTGTTGTGGATCGAAACCAATTAGTTTTAAACATTTAGGATAATGATTTTTTTTAGGTATCTTCATCCGGTAAAACAAAATAAATTAGAAGAAGGCTTTAACTACCTATCATTATGATAGCAATAATATATTATATTACAAAAAAACCATTAGTATGGTCCACATGTGTACATGTATACAAACACACATCCTAATGTAGTGAGCTTATTAAAAAAAAAACTTTGGCTCGTACATATAATTTTTATTCCCCTGTGTAAGATTTAGTTTATATTATTTTGTATCCAATACAGTTAAAATAAATAAATAAGTAGTAGTTAAACAGTCATGAGTGTATTTATTCTTAGATAACCTCTAATATACCAATGCTCCCTCGACTACTGCTAAGTAGCTGGTCGCCGGTGGTGTTCAAGCTACGTCGTAACTGAAGGAATTGTGCGTGACCCCTGCCGTTTAGTCTAGTAGCCATGGATAAAACTATTTAGTGATTACTGACTAGCGCTTTTTCTTTGCAGTTATGTTGGTGAGAATAAAATATTAAATTGAACAAATTTAAAGAAAATATTGTTATAAAAAGGTGGCGACAATGATAATAGCACCCAGTAGTGGTTTGATTGTATACACATTACACACACATAACACAAGAGCAGAATGCTCAATACACTGTTCAATTCAAGACAGTAGTATTCACTACCATAGTCAGCTGTCAATACTGTCAAATTGATCTCATCTTTATAAACCGACAGTTGGTTGTGACTTGTCAAACACTTTTTTATTTTTAGAGTTTATTTTTGCTCTAAACAAATATGGACAGAGAATCAAAGAATATTGTTCGCAAAATTGTTACAGATTTCATATGTCTATTTATTGGTGAGTATAATGTATTGAAGATAAATACCGTGCATTTAGGTATTACAAATTATATTGTTAGCATTAAGAAAATAGGTTGTATGAAAAGTGTAGGTCTAAACATCTAGGGAATTAGGTCAAAAATGAGATATGTTGGAGAGAGGAATGGGGGCGTGTAGTCTATTTATCTGGCTCTAGTCTTCGCGCCGAGGGTGGGATTAGGTTTTTTCTCTTTCATATTAAGAAAAATTAGATATCTTATAGCACCTATCTATACACACAAAACGCAAGCAAATTTCAGATGATATAAAAACAAACGTAAAAAAATTCCAATTCGTTACAAAAAATTCTTAGAAAACTCAATTACTATTTTGAAACATGGTTCTCTTGATTCTTCAATTTAGTTTAGATGTCAATGTAATTATACCATTATTTCATTTATCTAAAAGAAATTGGCTTCTTAGGCAATGGTTTGTAGTACCTTTAAATAAAATTATTTTTAGGTATATTCAATGCATGGCCATACCAAGAATGTTTTTCATGACATTAAGTCACCTCTGAAGGTATTATTAATACTGTTTTTATTCCTTTAGGCCTAAGTTATTCTAGAAGTTAATTGTTGTACCTTATACAATTCATTAAACATTTACAACCCTAATTATGTTCAAAAAACTAATAAAAATCTTTTCAAGAGGATATTAATGTTGGAAAAATGCCTTCCATTTAATTTTGCGTACTGGTACTTCACCATGGGCAATCTCACACACACAACATTCTCCAAAATAAACTTTTGGATACAACATTGAATAAATGAGGCTACACCTTGTTATCAGGATAATGCATAATGTTAAAAAAAACTGGATATGTTTATACTTTTACATTCACCAGTAACTGTCTACTCACATAGAATAGTCAAGGTTTCATTAACTAATTTAGATTAAAAAACACCCATTTTACCAAGGTTGTTAGAATTTACCTCTTTGCAATTAAACTTGCTTAAAAGCACACCAAAGAAAGCACTCCTAATATTCACTTGTTAACCATTACCCGATAAATAATTTCATAACATAAGCCTAATTGAATTGTTTAGTTACCCTACTACACAGTGTTTTACCATATGAGGGATACTGAAAATTATTTTAACAAAACACAAGCTCCTATTAAAACACATAACATTTTGAGTTTGTTTTTTGCTGTTGTAATGTTTCTATAGCGATTTAAAAACATTAAAGAGTTAGCTCTGTAGGCCCTAACATGAAACAAACAAATTATTATTACATTTATATATGTATTATTCTTAAATTTTATGTTTTCTTACAAGCTATTACACCTACCTACTAGTAAATTTCAAACTTTTTTTTTCCTTAGTAGGCCTATTTATGGTTATTTCTAGTTCTTGCATATTTGCTAAATTAGAACACACTCAACATTTAAACCCTTTTATATCTCTTAATATCATTTTTCAAAGGCTATTAAAAAAAATTGTAGATAGGCTATTGTAGGCCTACCCTAAAACAATACTTGTATGTGATACATGATATAATTTATTGCTCTTATGTTTGTTATCTATGTTGAGAAAGTTCCATCTTGCAAAGCTTTTTAAACAATCTCAAAAATTTTTGGGCCAGGCAACCTATGTTGTTCACTAACTTCATCTACAAAGTTATGCATCTTGTGAATATGGGGAATGCCAGGCCTCCACCGTGGTTCGGATTCCACGTTAAACTGTAGGTCCTCCATTTCATCTCACTATCACCCTACCATTACACATTAGCGTAAGTGCGTATAACCCGAACGGGTAGTAAGACGCGGTGCTGATGATAATAATTATAATAACAATAACAATAACAATACAAAGCTATGTAAGACCTGTTTGGGGTAAAGACGTAAACTATAAACTATGTACCATTAAAAAAAGTTAGAAAAAACCCTTCTATTGTAATTGCATCAATTCTGGTTTGAATAGAAAGGATTTTGTCATTTTCCTATTCATTAGCTCATATTTAGTAAACACACACTATCAATACCATACAATGATTTATGCATGATTGAGAACATTGATCTTTTACAATATTTATTCTAGCAACATTTCTTATTACCTGCTCAGGTTATACACATATAAATGTGCTAGTTATGCTAATGTGTAAGGAATGAAGGTTGAATATTTTGAGGAAGTATATCTGTGTTTGCGTGGAGGGAAAGTGGAAGACTCCCCTCAATACACCCGAGCGGGATTCAAACCCCTATCTCCAAGTAATAGCAATCTAACTTATTGTGAGTGTTACACTTTAGACCATGTGGCCACCAAAACTGCTAATATTTAGTTCACGCATATACTATCAATTAATATGAGGGGGGAAATTCCCAGGGCACATATTTTTAATAATGTATAAAATACTTGGATAGGTATATAATATTGTTAGATTTAATGGATTATATTAGATTATCAAAATGAAAAATTGATACCTTAAAATAATATATGATGAATTAAATAATAACAGAACATGTCTGGCAAAGTACACAATAAATAGATTGAAATAATTACACTGGTTATATAATAAAGGTGACTGATATAAACTTATTATATGTAGGCCTATAGATTTAATGGTTATAAGAAGCTCAAAATAGTATTAGTAACAATTTAAATTTCATAGATTTTGAATGAATATACCTTGAAATATACACGGTAAAGTTACAAAAAACACTTAGAATGTGTAAAGAAACATATGTGAGAATAAAACAAAAATATATTAATTAAAAATGTATAAGTGAAATACTTGAAATGATTAGGCCTATAGCAAGTAAAAATGCAAATATAGTTTTATAAGCTTGTAGTGAACTAAATTAACCTATAAAGGCAATTAAATTAACCTATAAAATGTGTCTATTTAACAGTTAATCCTCCGTTGGTCGAGCCTAGTCTCGTAACGCCATTGGTTGAGTGTGAGCTCTGTGTTCACTGTCAATATGTTAACATCCTATACTTGCTATATTCATTTAAGTTCAGAATTTTTTTATCCTTTTTTACTATATTTTGTACTTTTTGATTGAGATATTTTCATTTACAATCTTTTATTAAAACATTTAACTATCACAAAATAATTACAAGAGAAATATAAAAAAAAACATTAATTGTAGAAAATCACATACTACATAAATATTATCGGCTTATACAACATTATCATAAAGTACTAAACTTGAAAGTTCTTGTACTATCATTTTTAGAACATATTAAACTATACTAGTACTTAGAAAAAACTATAAAATTCTTGTACAAGGAGAAACTAAATTGAACTAAAATAAAGAACAAATATTGAAACTTATTGATTTTGAGAAATGTGTTTATGAATCCTAATAGTGTTTCAACATGAAGCACTGAGCTTTGTTTACTCTAATTTTTAGTCACCATCCTCAGAGTGTACGTCTGCATTTCCATGTTAGTTCTGGTGGCAAATAGTGTTTGCATGCTCATCACAGATAGGGAACTGGCAATTAGAACATCTTTATGCGGTCTTACAATTCTTCTTTTTTGGATAGTAACCACACTTGACCATTCTTTGGCCTACTTGGGGTAATGATGCTCGTTCATTTTGTGGTAAGTGAAGATGCTGGTGATTTCACATTCGAAGATCTGTGTGAATACCGCTGGTTGAAGCTCTTCTAGTCATATGATTGTTGACTAGATCTAAACCTAAAGTTTTCAGGAACTTCCTTCGAGAAATACTTGCTTCGGAAAATGATTTGGGCGTCAATTGCATCACCATCAATAAAAGTAAAAAATATTTGAAGAGGCCAGCTGTAGCAGACCCTTGCCACAATATATTGGGCTTTTAACTTATCTACACCACCCCTTGTAAGGTTGTAGAAGTTAATTGCACTTGGTTTCCTCAAGTCACCTGTAGTTTCATTCAGGGGTGCAGAATAGGTTCAGAGATTTAATATTTCCTCAGAACATAACATTTTCATAAAAAAAACTCCCCGAAAACCATAACACTCAAAATAAAACATTGAATATTTTATAGAGGCTGAAGGCAATAAAAATTATTACCTACTACATAGTTTGGAAAATTCAAATTTATATTTATATTTTTCATCATAGTTATATTTAGTACCTACCTTACAAAAATTTAATTGTCTCCCAGAAATGGCAACCTTCCCTTTTCTTTGTGTGCATTACATATTGTTGTTCATTGATACCAGTAGGCTTACTGCTACCAACATTTAATTTACATTTTGAGAGCAAGAAGCAACTTTTCGTTCTTCCATAGACTCGCCACTACTGTGAGGTCTATCACTATCAACCACACTAGGTGAATATTATCACTATTTACGGCCATGAGTTTTTCCTGATCACATAATTTATGTTTTACAAAACTTGCAATACTCCCATGATCTAGGTTTTTCTTGGAGATGTTTATTAAATATGTGATATCCGAGCTTATCACGTATGCCACGCCATTCACAATAAGCACAGTTGACGTCTTGTGTGCTCTTAAAAGTCAACATGATAAACATTTGTTTCACTAAACCATCTAATTTTTTATAAACATTTTTCTATTGTACAATTTAAATTTACAAACCTTAATAAGTCCACTAAAAACAACAATTTCTTGGCTACACAATTATTACAAGCATGTCACGAGTTTAAATAAACTCCGTGCACATCACCATGTAATTAGGCCATGAGTGACTGAATTCAAATCAAAACAAAACATTGCTCACCCTTCCCTCCCCTCCACCGCCTGCCCTCCATAACTACCAAACACCCATGGTAGGAAAGGTGAATGATGACTCATCACTCAATTACACCATTAGCCAGGTTGAATAGTTAGATTTTTCCTTTGCCCCATTATCTCAACCTCTGACCTCTTATCTAGAACTCTGACCCATTATCTTAGCCCCTAGACACCACAACTCTTTGTACTTACACGCACTGCCTCACAATGGCACATACTGATAGTGCCGGTGTTGCATCATCATCATCATCATCATCATCCTTAGTTTTTCATACAAATGAAACTACCATACCAGAACCAGAATGTACTAAAAATGTCAACAAAATCGTTGGACTTTTCCCCGCCCCAAATTTCCCCAGGACTGCTTTAATTTCTTTCGAACCTGATTCGTGCGTTCAGACATATTCTGCACCTCTGGTGTCATTGATGTCATCAGAATCATGCAGCGTTGAAATGAGTATTGGATTTCTGTACCTCTTTGGTACATAAGACACTAATAAGGTATCTTCACCAAAAGCAAACAAACTTGAATTTTCTGGTCTTCTTCCAGAGTTCACAACTTCAGGGGAAATTTCTCGTTTATTTTTTCTTATTGTACCCACCACGGTTAGATTTTATTGTCTTAACAAGTTCATTCACAAGACAGACCGAAGTGAATCAGTTATCTAATGTTATGTTACGCCCACTGAATTTAATTGGTTCTATCAACCTTTTTACAACACTAGTTGGTTTATTATTAGAGACAAATATACCATCTGGTTGAATACCAACATATACCTCCATTTTCAATGTATAAAACATTTGCAAATCTACCATTGAAAATATCTTAAGCCCCATATTTTGCCGGATTTTTAGGTATGTATTACACCTCCCACAAAATGACTTCAACATCTCATTGATTGTAATATGTTCTCCAGGAGGATGTATGACTATGTTTCTTTGTCTACGACGTCTGCTGAGAGGAGGGGGATGAAACCACCACATAGTGGTATTATCACGCCCAACATAATCTGTCTGAAACTTTCGCGTTAACCTATGTCATCCCCAGACATTTCAGAATTACTGTTGTGTTCACTGTTAGCGGGTTGCTCTACATCTGAATCTTTGGAGTCATCTTCATCAAGTGAAATATTAAGGTATTCGTCTGAGTCACCTAACAGTCATTGACTAATTTGACCTGCCTGATTCATTTTCAATCAAAAAATCACCATAAATAATAAATAAAAATATACTCCAGTAAGATTTTAAGATTAAATAATAACACAATTGAGGGTGAGCACTGGGCTCACGAATACAATGTTCACACAATGATAATATAACAGACTGTAGGTCTTGCGTTATCTTTTCTTAACAATGCCCCCACTCAAACATTCCAATGGGCAGCTATACTGGGATTCATTGTTTCTACAATGTTTCATCGCAAATGACAGAAAGTTAAAAAAAAGGTGTGAGCGCTGCTCACCCCTCGACAACAAAGTGTTAACTTAAATATAATATGTTTAGAAAATTGTTGGCAAATTCAAGTACAGTCAAACTCGGATAATTCAAATGTACATAATTGTTCATACTTTTTCCTTGGTCCCTTGAACCTTCTATTAAAACACTGTTAAAAAATCACATGAAATTCAAACTTATTTTGTTTAATGCAAAGTAAAATTACCTCAAAGATGATGAAAAAAGCTGGAAATCTCATCTAGGTAACACATCTACTTTTTGAATGGTGTTGCATGGATAGAAGGGTCTCTGCATGCAGGGGTACTAAAGTTTGCAAACAAAGCCGAACAACCGTAGGCCTATTGTTTGTTGACAAATGCATCAAATACAACAAATAGAACAGTAGTCCAGCCTATGGATCAAGGAATAGTTAAAACTTAAAAGCACGTCTATCGACACCTTGGGATCCAGAACACTCTCTCTGGTGCTTACATTGGTAAGAATGACAAGGTTAAAATTGACATCCTCCAATCTGCCCGAATGTGTAACAGTGCATGGGACCAAGTGACACAAACCACTATCGACATCTGCTTTCAAAAAGGAGGTATCTGCCACGATAAGCAAAATGAAGCGGTTACTGTACCCGCTGTGAACAGCTGGAAAGATATTGGATATGTGTTCCTTATGAGGATTTTGTGAACTTGGATGAGAACTTAGCAACTGATATATGCAGAAATTTTAACAGATGTATGAACCAAAGAAATGACAATGCATCTTCAGATGAAGAAGGAGAATAGACGAAACTTCCAAAGAAGCCGATCCCAATATATACACAGGCCATGAATCACATCGAAGAGTTGAGACGGTTTATTGAGGGACAACATAATGTAATCCCTTCTATTCTCCAGAAACTGAATAAACTAAAAGTTTACAACTCGAGTATTAATTTAAAAAAAAAACAATAAATGTTAAGATTAAAAAAAAATTAAATATAGTATTCTGAACTATACATATTGCTATGTAAAATCTAAGAATTGATGTGACGGTACTTGAAGTTATTTTTCCAAGCCCAAATATAAACTTAACCCAATTCAAATTTTTTGATTGCTCAAATTTTTCTATTGGTCCCTTCAGCTTCGAATAGCCATGTCCGATTGTATAATGACAAGATAATATGTTAAATAGAAGAATGTTATTAAAAACCTTGGAAAAAGAATAAATAATTAAAATTTTGTTTAACACACCAGTGGTTATAACAAGCAATATTTATATGAAATTTTGCAAATATTAGCTATAAATCCAAAGTCTTATATGGTTAGAAGAGTCCCTTGCTCCTTTATATTCATTAGAAATTAAAGGAGCATATAAAATTACATTTGCAATTTTACTTGATATATTCATTTAGAGTATTTCACTTTTATATTTTTAATCAATATATTTTTGTTTTATTCTCACGTTTCCTTACACATTTTAAGTGATTTTGTAATTATATTGTGCATATTTCAAGATATAATTAGTTAAATTTATATTGTTAATACTTCTATTTTGAGTATCTTATTGCCATTAAATTTAGACATATAATAAGCTTATCAGTCACCTTTATTTTATATCCTTTGTAATTATTTAATTTTATTTATTGTGTACTTTGTCGCCCCCACATTTTGTTATTTAATTTATCCAATATTGTTTAAAGGTATTTATTCTTTATTTTGATCATCTAGGGCTAGGCAATATCCATAAAGTCAAACAATTATATTACCTATATTCAAGTCATATTTATTTATATATTACTCTCCTTACTTTATTTAATATTTTAACTATATATTACTCTCCTTACTTTATTTAATATTTTAACTATATATTACTCTCCTTACTTTATTTAATATTTTAGCTATATATTACTCCCCTTACTTTATTTAATATTTTAGCTATATATTTACTCAACTTAGGCCACCCAATGAGGTCTTGGTTATTGACTGACAAATTGATGGCCTGAACAACCAGGGTACATCTGTGATGAGCTAAGGAAGCCTTGGGACAAGGTAATTGTTTTCCAGCATGGACGTCAGACGTTCTGTCAATTACGGCGTTGGGAGGCTTACCACAGCTAAAGAACCCTCGGCTTAACAGTAAGCCCTCTGTTGAGGGTAGTGTTTGGCTGTCCCAGTTCAGTACTGTACTATTGTCGCTGTCCTGTCAAACTGAACCCCTCTAGCCTGACCAAAAATTAAATTATTTGTAGCTTATAAATTTTAACATGGAACATCAAAGAATAATATTGTAAAATTAATTTTAAGGAATTTTGTAACTGAAAAAATTAACATGATGGGTGAAGATTAAATGTCTAGAGGAAATATTTAAACAAATGTAGTAAAATAAGGAAATACTAGCCAAGTTAATAATATAAACATAATCATTAGAAAAACCTGTTAAATCATTTAAAAAAAAGGGTTCTCTATTAGACCTAAAAAGAAAATCAATGACCTTGCTTAGCCTTTAAAGTTTGTTAGTGTGTGTGCACATGTGTGGTGTTCTTTTATCGTTTGTGAATTAAATCTACTGAGTTGAGCTTAATGATGCGGCCACTACAGTGGTTATCTACTGTGTTCGTGTTGAGCTCTCAAACCTTGACAACTCTGTGCGTAAAACATGATTATTTTTATCTGTTCTTTTCTATTTATAACCATTAGGAAAACATGAAAGCATAACAGTAAGAACAATAGAAAGATACATCTATCTATGTGTGGGCTTTGATTTTCTAAAAATGTGAAAATACTATACATTTCCAAATCTGTATAATCTCTTAAATTACAACATCCATGTGGTAAATTAAATAGCTTTCATCCATACATCTTTTAGAAATCTTAATGTCTGAAGACATATTTATGTTACCCTGCGACTAGATGGGTTTTGTGAAGGGAAGGGGGGAGGTGAGATAGGTTGTGGTGACAGCCACATACATAGCCTTGTCATATGGCTCAATGTGTTAAATTAACATTTTATCAGTAGGCCTACTTTGTTGTTGATTGGAAGGTCAAAGTTCAAGTCCTGGGGGGGTTGCACTGAAAAAGGTTTCCTAAGTATGTTATAGCATTGTGGATTTCCCATTCTCTCTTCACACTAATGCAAGTTTACTTCCTCTAATCGTAGGTGACCTGGTGGTCTAGGGGTAAGGTGTCAGACTTCTGTGCTGGGGGTCCGGGGTTCAATCCTCAGTCCCGGCACAAATTTATCTGATTACCAAACCCTTCTTTCACCTCTGACAAGACATATTGTGAATGTGGGAAATGCCAGGCCTCCACCGTGGTTCGGATTCCACGTTAAACTGTAGGTCCTCCATTTCATCTCACAATCACCCTACCATTACACATTAGCGTAAGTGTGTATAACCCGAACGGGTAGTAAGATGCGGTGCTAATAATAATAATACTTCCTCTAAGCTAACCTCCTCAGTCAAATTTTAATCAAAAGCGTGTTATGTTCCTCAAAATTGGGGCTGCAGTCAAAAACAAATTTGATGCTTAATGGCAAAACAACACTGTACTCTTGATCTAAGACCACTTTTCACTTGCACTGGTGGGCACGCGGACTAAATGTCAAGCTCACCTAGTCTGGTTTGCCGATTAGAGGGAGATGTTAAAGATGGTTTGAATCCAGACTGGATGTGCTGAAGTGTTTTTTCCTGAAAATGAACCTTGACTAAGGTCTTTTAATTAGTTTTCTCTGCAAATTCTGTCCAAAAAAAACCTCGCTAGAAAACTACCAAAATTATGACTTTAACTTTGAATGCACCCTTAAATTATAGAAGATATAATATTATATATGTTGATATAAAATCCTTGAAATCTTGAGTCTATCTAGGCAAATTTCTAGATCTACTTTGATATATTCATTTGTCAAACCATTTTATCAGCAGCTGTTACTCTTGATATATATTATCTATAAAATAATGCTCATAAAATAATAAAATGCTATCAATGTTGACGGGTAAATAAACTCATCTTTAATCTATGTAAAGTATAATAAAACAACTCCTTGGCGTCAGCCCACAATGGAGCCACACCGAGCGAACATTTGCCATCTGTTAGTGAAGATAGTGCCAACTTCAGTAGTTAGAAAGTGGTATGTGGTCAGCACAGTGAACCTTCTGTGTGTTATCTCTCTTCTAGACCAAAACTGCTATTTTTTGGTTCAAGTAGTTCTTCATTTGTCCTCACAAGTCTTAGTTGACAATGTTGCAAAGTATAATAAAGTGTTCATAATATTCAATTTGTTTTTATTCATTTCAGTTAGCTTCCCCCTTTTGATGTTTAAACTCTTTGGAAAACCTTTTGAGCGAGGTTTCTTTTGTGATGATGCATCATTAAAGCACCCCTACATGGACTCTACAGTGCCAAGTGCAGTAATGTATGTTGTGGGGATTCTTATGCCAGTTAGTTTGGTAAGATTTACAGTTTTATACTATTATTAATCTAAAACAATGTATTATTATTTGTAGAAATAGTGACTTTATTTTTGACCTTTCTATTTTATCTCAAACACTCAGAGAAGTACTATGATTGTCAAAAAAATCATACTCGATATTGATAATTGTCGAGGTTTTATTAAACCCTTGAAACTGAAAGTGTTTTTTGAGATTCTGTCTGTCTGTATTTAGGCCAAAACTATTTATTTGATTGGGCTAAAACTTACTATTGATTGTTTTCATAAATTCACCCTGACTAGCTCTTAAAAAATCAGATAGTCAACCCTAAAATTAAAGGTAGGCCTAGTTTACTGAATGGAAAAGATAAAAACCAACTTTCTTAAAATCCGCTCTTAACACTTTTGATTTAAATTTTGCCTAGTCAGCGCTCATTGCAATTTTTTTTAATGACAATTCTTTTTCCCTCGAAAATGTCTTTTGAGGGTACTTGCATATTGAGGTCATATGCAGAAATATCATTTCTTTTTATCATATCTTCACAACTATTTGAGTCATGAAATAACTTATTCTTGTAAAGTTATATTCAACTATTAAAAATATAAATCTCTTATTTGAAATATATGTTTATAAAACCAATAGTTTCAAAGTTGTTAACAGAAAAACATGTATCTTTGAGTATATTTGTAATGTGAATTTGATTATTATGATCTTTGGTGGACAGAAATGTTCTTCTTTTCTCACTGTTTCTGTAACAGTATATACTATTTTATTTATGTTCTTTGCTGTATTGTTTTTGTAACGGTTTATATTATTTAGTTTCACAAACCTTAGTAGGTTTCAGTAAATTCTCTATTTTAAGATAAGAGAAAGTCTGTGCTATGCATCGTGCCATTTATTATCTTTATTTTTATAAAGGCAAGAAATTCATGTAGAGGTTTATTTAAGTATTAAAATGATGCACATCTTTGGACATGTGGGCTATCGACTAGGCATCACTCTCGTCTGGTTTGGTTTGTCAGACATTTACCAAATTGAAGTTTGAATCTTGTCCGGGTGTGATGAGTTATCATTCTTCTAAATGATTTCTCATGCATTTTCACATAAATACAGGTTCAGTTCCTCTAAACTACTATCTTCATAATCTTTTAATATATAAATCAACACAGTTGTCAAGAAATAACATTAATTACTGATAAAGAGTGATAGATTTGTGTCTATTGATCTTTTGATCTCCTTGCTAACTTTGAGCTATAAATGTTTATATAAGCTATGCTGAGTTCACGTTGTTACAATTTATAGCCTACAATTAAAATAGTTTTTTTAATATGTAAGGCCACACATGTTTGTGAAAGTAGCAGTGGTCCTCAGGTTGACAGTCATTTCATTTTTATAAAACTAAAACTTCTTGTTCTCCTTCTATTAATTAATATACTTAATATTACATAGTGCATTATTGATAAAATAAAAAATGGTATTTGGTTATAAAGATGTGGTTTGAAACAATGCCTTGCATCAGTTCAGAGATAAACTTTTGTGAAAAAAACATCAATTTAGGTCTAATCAATGAATTTAATTTTCAATATGTGACCCATGCATGTGAAACCATACCATAAGTCACTAGGCTAATTTTACAGGACAGCGAAAAAAATGAACTATAAGTGTAAATATTGATTTTGGAATTTCAGCACACACTGTTAGAACTCTTTAACTACACTTTCTGTGTCTAAAACTTTTATTCAATTTAACTTGAAAGTGGTTAATTTAAATAAGCCTCAGAACATACCTCTGCATAGGAACTGAAATCATACCTCAAGCCGCCATGGTAATTTTCCATAGCGACTTACACTATGGTTTTGTAAACTATTTCATTCAAAAATTCTGTAAAAAAATAATTTATTGAACTACATAGCTGACTCTTGTTTTATTTTTTTCAGAATTTTATCCTCTATTCAAAACTGTTAACACCTAAAAATGCATTTTCCGACTTTGGGTATGGTTTCACATGTATGGTCACATATATACTAACAAATTGTGGACCTTTTGATAATTAGCTAATAAACTCTTTAAGCTGCTGAATAAACATCTGTATTAGCTTTCATCACAGTCACATCATTATCTTTATTGAGCCTACTGTCGATTTTAACACAAGCTCTTATCATCTTAATTTACAGGGGCTAAAAAAAATATGAGAATAAATTCCCCGACATTATCTTGGAGAGGAAGGAAAAAACATTCTTAATGTACCCTGTTTGGATTTAGCTAGTTAGTAGAGCAAACATAGCTTTAAACCTAAAAGTAACAGGTTTTTAGTTTATTCGTGCGTTGGTGGCGGTACTTTATTTGTGTAGGGGGAGAGGTGGTTGGCAAAGATAGAGAATTTTGAGGGGCTCTGCCCCCTAGTAAGTGTTTGAAAAATGGATGACCCTAAAAATTATTTAGATAGATCATCACCTGGATTACTTTTTTTTCTAAATGTGATGCTTCTAGAAACTATTTGAAAATTTAACACACCTAGAAACTATTTGAAGTATTCCTTCCGGAACAAATTTAAAAAAAAATTAGGAATTAGATGTGAGGCCATCGTTTAACTTCATATTAAAAAATATCAGAGTATTAGAATAAATATAGAGAAGGAAAAATATTGTTACAAGATTAGAGTCTAACAGCGGGACCAGCGTGTTCGCGTTGTTGGCCCTTGTGGCTGCGCTCCTTGTTCTCTCTGTCTCCCTCCTTGTCTAGCGGGTAGGCAGCGACCTTCTCGCTTGACTGGGGGATTAGAGGGGCCGAGGGGGTGTGGGGGGGAGGACGGAGACACGTCTGGAGGTGTCTGGATCCTTTTTACTCTAGAAATGGAGGATTCCAGACCCTCAGCTGTCACCAACCCTATAAATACATGCTCAGCGGTAGCCTCAGTTCAGTTCTTGGTTCGCGACTGATGAGTCCGGGAGTTCCTAGTGCGAGAGTGTGGACCGGCGAGTCCAGTGTTCGTGTGGCGAGTGCCGGAGTAGTGTGTACGGCACGGGAGTGGACTGGCGAGTCCAGTGTTTGTGTATAGCGGGTCACCACCGTGTATCGTGTGTGAGACAAGTGACATTTGTTGTTTTTGTGGACACTGTGTTATGAACATTTTTGTGACCGTTTTTAAATATTTGATTAGTTATTAGGTGTTTTATAGTTGTTAATTTGTTTATTCAATTTACTTATATCTCTATGTGCTCTATTAGTTTATTAAGTTGCATACTTGATTAAGGCTCTTTTTATTTTACTTAATTACTTGTTTAGTTACAATTAATTTAGATATACAGATAATCAGTGTGTGTATGTAAGTGGTAATTTTAATAATTAAATCTTTGAATATTCCGTGGGCATTTTCATTCGTGTTTGGTCGGCAGCATACCCCAATATCTCTAAAAGAACTCGTGGTTCACACGTCCACATGTGAACAGCCTGTGACCCTCCCAGGTCATGTGCGCCCCACATTACAATATAATTGGTGGTATGGGGTGGGAAGGGGTTGTGGTAAAAGAGGAGAGGGAAAATTCCCTCCCTAGTTCAGCTACAAATGCATCTATTTGTTGCAATATGTACCCTCTATTTACCGAGAGGTATGCATTTCATTTTGGCTACAACCTGGATTGCACGACCCCTTTTCCACCTTAAATTAAACAACTGGGTCCACTGCGTAGTGTAATTAATTAACAAGCAAAGATTGCTACCTTTCTGTGTAAACAACACAGTAAACAATTTTTAAACATGTGAGTTACCTCTATCTATAGATCAGAAAGTAAACACATTTATAAAACTGAATTAAATACACTATTTCATTCTATGGAATTATATAATGTACCATATCATGTTAAAATTAACACTGTGAAGTTTTATTACACTTATAATTTTCAAAGCAACTTAAGTCTAACTAAACTCTGTATAGATTTGGAAAGCTTAATGTTTATGTAAACACCAACACAACTAGGCCAGCATAATGCTCTTAAGGGAACACAACTTGCTAAAATTAAAAATTAAAATGTTTTGATTGTTGTGAATGACTATTTGCTTGAAGCCTATGAACAGGGCCCTACGAAAGATGAAGCAAAGTAAGGATGGTTATTGTTTGTCACAAACAAACGAGGATGAGGATGCTGTGTGTGCACTATACTTATTCAAACTTAGCTTTGATTAAGTTTTGAAGGATAGAAAAAGATATATAACCTAACTTAAAAAAACTTTTAGTGAAAACTAGTAGGCCTAAATATTATTTTTGTCAACAATCCAAGGAGGCTTATGAAATCAACATTGATCAATTATTTAAAATGTGGCATTGGGTTGATTCAACATTTTTCAACTACACTTTCACTACATCTTAATATTATTGAATTCAAAATATGAACAAGCGATACAATGCAGAAAGATTTTCAACTATTAATGAGTAGGGCAAATGGGATGTATATGCTGAAATTTGGTTAAAAACTAAATACGGTACTATAATAAACCTGTCTTCTATGTTTTCTAACCTAGGTTGAGTGTGATTATATTGAACCATTAAAAGGTTGCCCCATGCCAATATGGTAAAAAAAATGCTGTGAAAAACATTATTTCAGTCTATAGCATAATTAAATTCATGCGCATGCACTTAAGAATGACTCAACTTTGTTTGAAAAGTTCTGAAGCTTTGAGCTCAGCAAAGTAACATAAATAAACTTTAGAAATTGTAAAATCACACTTTGAGCTTGAAAGTTGGCATCTCAGTTTGACTGATAGTGGTAAAGATTATGTAGTGTATACTTTAACTGATGGATAAAAAATGTTATTATGGCCATGTGAAAAAAAAACTGCACGGGATCTTAGTGAATATGTAAAAATTTCAAAGATTTGATTAAATTCTCTGACTTTTGACTCTCAAGGCTAGTTCCCTGATTTTTTTGGTCGCCGGACACCTTACTTGTAGAGTGACAATTATTTCCTGTCCTTGCTTGTATATGGTAGGATTAAACAAGTGAAAAATTTCCACACACCCATCACAGACTTTGCCTTAAAATATAAGTGAAGAATGACTCTGGAAATGAGACTCCTAAAGAGCTATGTGATAAGAGAATTGACGTGCTAATCCGAATGTCTTGGGTTTGATTCCCAGGTTTTATTTTAAATAAAAAACAAAATTAATAATCTCAAGCATTGCCTTAAATCAAAGGCTCTGTTGACATGTAGTTGGCCATAAAATATATGCCAAGCAGGCCTGACCATTGTGGGTGGATTTTTTTTCAGATGATCTTAACTGAATTCATTCACTACAGACAGTCAAATGGTCAGGTTGCCAGAATATTTATGGGCAGGACCATCCCACCATGGATTTGGAACTCCTACAAAGTAATAGGAGTGTTTGGCTTTGGTGTAGCTTGTAGTCATCTAACCACAGATGTTGCCAAATACTCTCTTGGACGTTTGCGACCACATTTTTTCGCTGTTTGTCAACCGAACATAGATTGTACAAATACCATATTCAAGAATGTTTACATTGAGAACTTTCAATGCAACTCAACAAATCTTCATCTCATTAAAGAAATGAGGTTAGTAAACTCTTTGTTTGGTAGAACTAGTCTAGTTGTATTTTTAGCACCAGTCTTTGTTGTTGCATTATTTGCTTTTATAATCACCAAATTAATCTATTTTTGAAACAATTTTATCTTATTTTTGAATTAGATTTTTTTAAATATTTTGAAATGGCAGATTCTGAGGATCTTAGTTTTTATATTTAATCACTGTATTTATTGTTTGTAAACAACACATGTTAAGCAATTTACACTATAAGCACTCTCTTAGCAGTTTTTATAACAAAGCATTGGTATTGTGCCCCATTTTCATTTATTCTGATTAATTTGAAAGATAATTAAGTTATGGTCTTATTTCATCAGCACAAAAAAAAATTTGGAAACAAACTCTTGAATAATTTCAGTAATAGAATTGATCTGAAGTTTTAGCTAGCATATATTACAGTTGTCTGGAGTCTGTAATCCTGCTTAAACAGAACCATTCTGACCTTTATACACAATGAGATGGTTGGTGTTTTTTAGTTTTATTATTATTATCATCAACACATCTTATTACTTGTTTGGGTTATACGCTCTTAACGCTAATGTGTAATGGTAGGGTGATTGTGAGATGAAATGGAGGACCTACAGTTTAACGTGGATTTCGAACCACGGTGGAGACCTGGCATTCCACACATTCACAAGTAGTGATAATACACGTCTGGTCAAAGGTGAAGGAAGGGTTTGGCATTCAGATAAGTCTATGCTGGGACTGAGGATTGAATCCTGGACCCTCAGCACAGAAGTATGACACCTTACCCCTAGATCGCCAGGCCACCCTTTTAGTTTAGTTAATTTTATTCAACCTAACTTAAGCAAGCGAAGCAATGACTGAAAATTAAACCCCAAATCTCGTCACCAATAATGTAATATCGGTTAAATGAGCACTGGCTGCTATTAAATCATAGTTCTCAAGAGCCTCATTAAGTTCCGCTTATATATTTCATCAGTAAGGAAGAACAGAAGATTTCCTTTTCACTAGGAGGCTCATAAACATTATCAGCACAATCTTTTGTTTTGATTTTCAATATTTTCATTGAGGCTAACAATTTGTATTTATTTAATTTATGTGAAGTATTTAATTTGCACTTGCTTAATCGAGAAATTCTAGGAATGATTGGCAAAATGCTCTAACAATTTTGCCAGAGAGGTATTTTCACATACCTTCCAGGGTTCTTTTATATGCCACAATTGATATAGGACTGACGGCTTTACTTCCCCTACGAAGGAAGTTTTGCTATACATTTTTATTGCTCAAGAAAAATCCATTGACCCTGGTTGGGTTTGAACCCATGAATATCTGGTTCTGAGGCAAGCACTTTACCCCAAGACCACCGAACAGTTTGTACATTTAGCATGATTGCATTAAAATTAACTCTTAATTAAAGATTAGTCTTCTCACATTTACGAATATTGTCGTTGCTATGTTTCTTCCCTGAAATAAAAGTTTGCTTACACATTAAGAAAACAAGTAATAATAATCCATCAATTTTCTTTAAATAACATTTCTTTTGTGCTTTGCATTTCTCTAGCAAATATACTTGATTTTGAAGATTCTCAAAGAACTCACCACTCATTATTTCAAATAACCTTTGGCACATAATGAGGATTTCACTGATTCTGATATTTAGAATATTTATTTGACATACTATCAAAGTTTTCATTTTACATTACAAAAAAAAAAATGCACAAATTTTGATAGCTTCAAAGTAGTGAACTAAACTTATAAACATAAACATTATAAATAAGTTTAAATAGGTGAGGGGTTTAAACAGTAAATTAAAGTTAACAAACATTTGTGTTAAAACTACTCCTAAAGATAATATAGTATTAAAGTGTGATAGTTTTAAAGTAATGAGCTCAACTTATTTTCTTGGTATTTGAATAAGTCCTAGTTGTGAGGAATTCAGTATATGGTATGATTCTGGTAGGAAGAAACATTTAGAAAATACAAACATATTTTTTTGTGCTAAAAAAAGTATTCTATTAATTATGGTTATTTTATCGGTATTGATAGTATTTATTAAAACTGAAAGGTACAGGAAACATAACTAACATGATGTATGAAAATGCGAAAGTAGATCTAGTAACTTTTCTTTCATATAAGGTTTTTAATATAAGGCTTAGAGATGGCCTTGTATCAAACTTCAAATAACGAATAGAGGCACTCTCTTTTCAAAACTTTTCCATGGAAGGACCATTCTAAATAGATTTTAAAAGCAATTATAAAAAATATAAAAAATTAGCAAATATCACTCTAAATGGCTTTTAGGGGCATCCAAGTTAAAAAAAAAATGGGATTGGTACAATTTCAAATAGATTATACATAAAAATTTGGTGAGATATTCTTAAATTAGCTTTAAGAGGCATTCTATTTTTTTTAAATTTGCTGAATAAGACTACACCAAATAGCCTCTAAGAGTATCTAAATTTCAAAAAATTCAAGGGGCATCAATCAATGTTCTAAATAACCTTTCAAAGAGAGAAATTTTCAAAAATGCTTCAAATCAGGATCCACTACAAATAGATTCTGTGAGCATCCAATTTTCTAACATTATTTGGAGGAAAGGAGAGTAGAAAGACCCTGAAAACTACCCCCCCCCCTCCCTCTCCTTCTTCCCACACAAATAAAATTCCACCACTACGCTATAGGGTATAGAGGAACAATGTTCTTATTTTTAAGGGTTTAATAGTATAGTAAATACAATCATACTCGTGTATGATGGAAGTAAAGCATGTGTTAGTATGGATAAAACTTTGAGCGAATGGTTTGACATTGAACAGAGTGTTAGACAAGGTTGTGTTATGTCTCCATGGTTGTTTAATGTGTTCATGGATAAGTGTATGAGGGCTGCTTGTGAGGACACGGTTTGTGTATAAATGTACAATGGTTATGTGAGAGTGCTGTTATATGCAGATGATGTCGTATTAATGCCCGAGATTGAAAGTGATTTGCAGAATGCATTAAAATGTTTGAATGTGGCGACAGGCATAATGGAGCTTCATATAAATGAGTCCAAAACTATGGTGATAACTTTTGATAAGGATGGATGAGGAAATTATTGTCAGCTTAGTGTAAATAAAAAACTCTTAGAACAAATGAATGAGTTTGTGTATTTTGGCAGAATGTTATTTAAAAATGTAATGATAGATGGTGAAATCTGACAGACTAATGAACTAATGAATGCATTTAGAAGAATAGTTGAATGTATGTGAACTATTGCAAAGATGGCAGTATATTAAAGTATGTTAGCGCCAAAATTGTTTATGGATGTGCAGCGTGGGCTTGTAAGGAGAAACACAAGAGCAAGGTGAATGCGGTTGGAATGAGACATCTAAGAAATGTATGTAGACAATCTTGTTTGGACAGAGACAGTAATAAGTGGGTGTTTAAGGAATGTGGTTTGAAAGGGAAGCCAATTGGTAAATGTAAAAGAAGTGTCTTACATTTGTTTGGGCATGTTGAGAGGATGAATGTGGATCAAGCGATGAAAAATATATATTAAGGTAAAGTGTGTGTATCAAAAGGAAGTGTAAGCCATATAAGACATGGCTAAATGTTGTAGACGAATGTATGAAAAAGAGAAACATTAATAGTTTTAAGAATAAAAGAGCATGTGTGACACAGTGTATGGATGTTGTTGAAGCGAAGGGAGTGTGGAGAAAGTTATTGAGGATGGATTAAACAGTTTTTTTAACTATATGTACAGTTTCTTGCCTACCCAGTAAGGAAACAACAGGCTTAGCTATATATTTATGTATTTCTTAAGTATAAGAATTTAGGGAGAGGGAGATTTGTAACAGCTAAATAAATATAATATATAAAGAACAATTAAAACAAACATTCTGGTACCTTATTGACTATAAGTTGCCGTAATATTGTGTTTAAATTACTTACACAGTATTTAGGCATTGACTGCCCCATTCGTCATAACTTTCATAAACTAAAATAATAATTGACAGCAAACAATTAGTGGCATGAGAGACTATACAATTGGTAAGTAAAAGATTAAGCAGTTTGACCAAGAATTGAAGAGCAACACCACATATGATGGGTCTGATGTTGACTTCTAACATACCTTTCTAATCAATACATTGTTCTGGCATTGTGTTGTAGTTTGATCCAACTATAGTTTGATGCTTCACTATCTTCATTCACACAGTGACATATATGTGCTTGAACTCACATTCTTCGTGTTGCATTATAAGTGGGAAAAGGCTGCTTTGGTTTTACTACACGGACTAGAAAAAAAAAGTTTTATTTTTATTTTCCAGACTCTCATTTCCTTCTGGGCACTCTTCATTCTCCGCTTGCACAATGGTCTACTTTGCAGTAAGTGTTGCAGTGCTTTTAATTGCTTAGCATGTATGCATATGTGCCGGAACTAGAGAGGGGGACATGGGTACATTGGTCTTTTGCTGGAGGAGGGAGTGAACAAGCCTTAGGAAAAATTGTAAAATGGCTTAATCATGATTCTCATTACTACAGTAACCTTTAACAAGCTTGATTAGTCTTGTACTTTATTTCCATTGCTTAATATTTCTTACTATTCACACATGAGTTGTTTCATAGCTATGTAGGAGAAAGGAAAATAAGTTTAGCCTATTTATAAGCTAACCTTTAGTTCAAACAAGCTCTGATGTTTCGATCAATTATGACTATATTGAAACAATATACTGAAAATAGTAATAAAGATAAGACTAAAACAGTGATGACTGTACAATTATTATGTTCATAAAATTTGAAACTTGGCATACTTTTTTTACTCAACCTAACTTAGCATGAAAATATAAATCATTTTACCCCCACCCCAATTCTAAACAGCACGAGACGATTCCTGGATAGCTCAGTGGTTAGAGCATTGGCGTACTAAGCCAAAGGTCCCGGTTTCGCTTCCCCTGTCTAGGTGTAATTTTTCAATTTTCAGAATATTTTTAAGCAAAGTTAATTATATTTATGCTTTAGTAAAAAAATTCATAAACATAAGAAATCAAAAATAGATTGCACTAGTAAAATATGCACTTGTTAATCATTATGGTTATGTTTGGTGATCTATTTACAGATTTCAATATCCATTTCTACCACAAAACTAATAACATAATTTCCTCACATTTCTCTTACAACTAAACTTAAATACTGGTTAGATTTTCTAACATGATGGGGCCTCTACTAGAAATAACTATATTTACTGCCATCATCACCTTTAAAAATAAGGGAATATTCATGAGCTTTGTAAATTTGATTTATGTTCACTTTTTGTTTTTGTAAAACTATGAACCTAAATTCCAATAAAAACTAATTAAATATAGATTTAGTAAACTTTTTATAATCTTCTTGTTATCTAAGCACATGACATAGTATTCAAGGTCTTGTCTTATTTCGCATGCATCTCTTATCAATAAAAATAGGTTTTAAAGGATTAACATCAACATAATGTATAGTACTGTCAAATGAGTTATCACCAACTAAAAGGTACAGTAACTTACTACCAATTTAAAAGTACATTGAAGCAGTGTACTCATTGACGCCCACTCCTAGAGCTTTGTCATGCGATGAACTCCAGGATGTAGTGGGTTGAATCATCTAGACTGCTGTTAGTGTGTTACATTTCCTTTCTGTTATGTGCAGATGTATCTCCAAGCTCGCATGACTTGGCGGGGCTCCAAACTGTTGCGCCACTTCTTGCAGTACATGTGTCTGCTGTTGGCTATAGGTACTGCTCTCTCGCGGATATCGGACTACAAACATCACTGGAGCGATGTCTTGGCGGGAATCGTCCAAGGCAGCCTTGCCGCCATTATTACGGTTAGCATCTTTGGTAATCAGGATCGCACGCATGGAGGTTTCTTTATGCTTCGTCTGCCATCTTGTTTCTCTTCATTCCTCTCTGACTTATTAGATAATTTTGTTCACCTCTTCTCACTACCAACCCCCACATATTTACATTAGTGGGATAAAGATGAGAAAAGTATAGTAGGAATTTTTCTTGCATTTGTATGGAAAGTGGAAAATCATTTATGAACAACCACACTCGGATCACCTGGCCAGGATTTAAACCCCGCCCTTACCTATCATAGGCAATCTAGTCTAATATGAAAGTCAATCTTTAGACCACGCAACCACAGATGTGGGTAAAATAACTGTTAATAGCTATATGATGAACATATCTCAAATCAATTTGGAAATGCAGCAACTAATATAGAATTAAACTTATGCGTTTTAAAGTATGATCATCACATTTATTAATATTACTTTGACCTTGGATCTCTTGATCATAGAATACGCTAAATCAGGTTTTTACTAACTACGGTATGCATATACACAATGGTATGCAAATAATTTCAGGTATTGAATTGAACTGAATTGAATTTTATTAGTCATAAAATATATTTCAGGGAGTCCAGCAACATGGAAAATTTAAAATACAGGGCAAAGTCAGGAAATTTGATCAAATTTTTAGAATTTTAACATTTTCACTAAAATATTTGGTACTTTTATTTGCTTTAATCAAATAACATGTTTCTCCCAGTTTATACTCACCACCACAAATCTTTTATATCACATTTGTTCCAATTGAGCATACTAATCTCAATTTTCAAAGATATGTGATTTTAATGTCCTCTTTTCACTCCTCTACTGTGTATTATTATTTGAAGTTAAGTCATGGCTGTGTACATGCACATGAATTCAATCACATTATACTGTGAAGAAACTATAAAATAAAGTTTCTTACAACAATTTTAAAATATATTGATGCAAGGCGATATTTTAATGGCTAAATACAATCTAACTGAAATCTAACTTATATCGCACTACCAAATAACCCATCACTTTAAGATTTTACTTTACATCCATTACTGTTTCCAGCCTGTGGCTTGGGTCAGTTTTTTTTAGTCAAGCCATATATTTTAAACTACCGGCCTGTTAGGCCTGTCTCAGCTTGATATGCCTTATAATCTAATTTAAGACTAGGATAGACATGAAATCCAGTCCCCAGCTGTTAATTCATCACTGTGAAAGGATAAACCCACATTTCAACAATGATACATTTTTTGGCCATGCTGAGAATCAAACCCGAGACCCCTAACTCAGTAGGCATACATGCTATTGGCTTAGCTAAGGCTCATCACTTTAAGCTGAACTCTTTTAACACTTGCATAGTGACATAATTTCAGAAAAGTAAGTATGTCTAAAAACCAAACATTAAGTTGTGATCTTAGTAAAAATTTGCGAACACTACCATAAACATATTAGGTTCTCTCATTGTTCCTATCTAAAACGTTTTGTCAGGGATTCATATTAGGGTCAAGTCATTGTTGAAGGACCCTTGCTTGAACAGGAACTTGTGGGGCTTTTAATACAAAAGTAATAAATGAGGTAATTTTTTCCTTTTTATTAATATCCAATGTCATTAAATTTAAAATTAAGCCGTTCTAGATATTTTTTAACTGCCCATAAGTTAACTCTATATTTATCAACATAAGCATTTCTGTAAGGACATTTTTAAAAATAAAAATAAAAACTTTTAGATAGTTGAAAACATTCATAATTTATTTTAAAATTATTTTAAACATTAGTAAATATGTTGTTTTAAAACATAGGCTACACAATTTATTCTAATTTGATGATTTAACTATGACTTCTTAGATTTATCATTTGTATTTTTATTTACTTTGTCTATTTGCAAGTACAAAAATAAACTTTTACAAACACGAACTTAACAGCCCTATAAACAAATTATATTGCTCTGTGGGGCCTACCTCTCCCATTGCATAATTTGATACAAACAGTCTTATTAGCAGAAATAGGTTGATCTAGTTATATATTATTATGATTTGATCTTTTTTTTTCCAGGTTGTGTTTGTATCAGACTTATTTTCTAGCAAATCGTCTGCTTCTCGGGTGCCAACGGAGGCAGACCCGCCATCACGATATGGAAATAATCAAAATAATCAGATTTGCTAGTTGATACACACGGCAAGTTCTTGGTTGACCTAAATACATAACTACAACATTCATTATGATCAAACAAGTATATAATTATCATAAAACACTTGTTGAATCATATGCTGATTTTATATGTAAAGAACAAACTATTTCACTTCCCCTGTATATTTATTAAGGTTTAACCATTTTAGTAAAGTCCAGTAGTTTCATATTCAAAGTGATAAGAAGCCAGTTGAAAAGGTAACCATTTGTATAGTTTTTTTTAACAATAGCTAATATTCTTTACTATTTGAAGAAAATAACTTCCGAGACCTTTTATATAAAATCAACTACAAACAGTATTATTTCTGAAGATACCTGCTTAGATGTTTCAACTTCACCAACGTATAACCTTCATAAGGTTTTATATCTCCTAAAATGATGAATTTGGACTTCACTGTTAAAATGCTTAAAGATTTTTAAATGTTGACAAATCTAATGTTTTTTTTATTAAATTGGACACACATTTGTTCAAATATGGAAATTTTTTATCTCTAAGTGTTATCTAGCTATAGGCCTAATATATTCAATATATTAATTTATTTTGTTTGTAAATTTTAAAAATGACATCTGAACACGGGAATCAAACCCAGGCTTAGTATGCCAATACTCTACCACTGATTTAGCCAGGATAAGGCACAGTCTGTGATGGACGTGTGGAAATTATAAACTACCTATTGAGATATCATGATACTACTGTCACTGGTGACGGCTTTATGTTGCTGTTAGTACAAGAACATTGTAAATAAAACTGAAGCACAAAATTTATATTATGAACATTTTGGTGCATTCAGCAAGTGATGAGCTTAAATTTGAGTTTTGACACAGTTACATATTTAGAATATTTATATGGTTTTAGAGATTCACTTTATCTTGTTTCTTCGTTTGAGCCATAGCAAAATATTACATTATTTGTGTTATCTAAGCTCTCAAGGTGTTTTGTAACTCTGTTTAATATCATGGAGAGCAGATGTTAAGAGGCAAATGGTCTTAGTTGCATGCTGAGTTTGTGCACCTGTCTAGCTCTCAGCATTTTAGAGTAGCTTTGTTGCCTTTTCAAAACACCTGTACTGGTTCTTTTCGCATTTTTCCTGCTAATGACTTGGCGTCCAAATGCCTCGGCGTCCAAATGCCTCTTAGCAGCACATGCTTGCCTGGTAGTATTATCTCTAGTTCCCTTTGGCCATCTTTTGACCCAGTCTTAGACCTACATACCTGTCCTCTTGAATGATTTATGATTTGTCTTCGCTTGGAAAATCATCAGGTTTGGTGCACCTGATGACCCAAACCGTGGCATTTACATTGATTATTTTAAGAGAATTCCATCTTTTCCACTGCAGAATTAGATACTTTTTCATTGGCAGAGATTTTCGAGATTGGTGTTTTATTTGGCAGGAGTTTATCTGTTATATGTTCTCTGGCTGTTTTGCTGTTTAATTTTGCTGTAAATAGTTTAGAGAAGCGGTCCTCAAACCACAGCCCGCAGGCCGGATCCTATCTGAGGGATTGGCAGACTCTTTGACTAAAAAATAAATAAAAAATAAAATCAGGAAAATAGTTAAATTGTGTGTGTGTGTGTGTGTGTGTGTGTGTGTGGGCGCGCGCCCGCGCAATTAATTGTACAAGGATATAATTTCTTCATGTTATTCACGGGAAAGTACAATGCCAATGTACTCAACGGCAGTATGAAACAATTCCTTAGTTGTCGGTGGCTGTGGTATCAATGACATTGCAAGTGTTATCAATCATTTCCACACCTTCATCCCAGACTCTTCCTTAAACTGTGAGCATGGGCCAAATCCAGGATAGCTCAGTTGATGAACATTTGTGCCAAGGGTCCTGAGCTCAATTCTCATGTCCAGGTGTGATTTTTTAATTTTATAAATATGATACTTCATGCTTCTTAGTATATACTAAAGATCATTTTGATCTTACAAGCTTGGCTATTTATTCATTTACAGTTAGTTGTAAAATCGTTAGTTTTCTCTATATTAGTTTATTTTATATTACTAAATTATTATTTTATCTTTTTAGTACAATATTTTCTTTAGGTTAGTGGTAAAATGTTAAGACAAACTAATGTTATTGTGCAACAGCCCATTAATTAGCTTAGTGAAGATTCAAAATAGTTATTCAGCCATATTTTGAAAAAAGAAAAAAAAATATATGAAATAAGTTCTAAATTAAGCCTATTAATTGTGTAATAAACCTTTATCAATGTTATATTCTAGACAATCCTGGAGGCTACTTTGCACATACTACAAACACGATATATTGCTATAGTTTTACACTCTGTAATGAAAACACTTGTAGTTCACTTTCATGACTGTGCACGTTTTTGTCCACACCCCTTGTCCTTCACACTGGCGTGTATATCTTAGTGTAGCCAATCACTTGATAACACATTTCCTCACATTCATAACACTCCTCCCTCCTTAGTCTGAACACCCCCCACCACCACATGACACTTGATATTACTTGAATTGAATTCGTCGAGGGGGAAAAAAAACACGTTCACAAAATTTATTCTCTTCAGAGGTTGAGCCTTGCAGGTTGCTTAATTACGCGGCCACTCCTAGTAGAGGTCAATCGAACTGGTGTGCCTCTTGAGGCTGACTCTTCGTTGATGGGCTGCCTCATCTCCTGGGGTAGGTCCAAAGGATTACTCCTGGGTGAGATTCTTTCATGAGGAGGGCTGGCTCTCTTCTCTTGAGTGGGTGACTCAAACTGACCCTTGGGCGAAGTGGACGGCACTGATAGCAATGGGGGTTCATATGACTCAACTGCTATTGACCTCCTAGATGGTCTCAGATTTGAGCTTGGAGTTTGGCTACTATTTGTATTAATATTTTGTCCACTGAGTTCCTCCCCCAATGGCCTCATCCGATCCACATGGCGGAAATAGGTGCTATCCCCTTGTTTGATTAAATAATGTAAATCACCGTTTTTTTCTTTGACAATTCCCAAAAGCCACTTTTTTTCAGGGTTTCTGTGGGAACTGAAAGTGACGTTTGATCCTTCCTCGAAAATTCTTGAAACATCCACCGGATCCTCGGAACACCGCTGAAGGGATAAGGGACCTAAAGGCTTTACTAAATCTATACGGCTTCTTAGCGTACGTCCCAAAAAGAGAGATACAGGAGTTACTCCAGTGGTGGAGTGGGGACTCCTCTTATAGGCTATCAGGAATTGAGTTATATCATTACTAATATTGCTTCCACTCAGTATGGTTGCTTTGAGATAGGCTTTAAAAGTCTGCACTGCCCTTTCCGCAAAACCATTGGAAGCCGGATGATAGTGTGCAATAAATTTTTGTTTGATTCCTAATTCAGAACAGAAGTTTGAGAATTCTGAGCTAGTAAATTGAGGGCCGTTATCTGAAACGATGATGTGGGGGAGACCAAAGTTTGTAAAAAAATTGTTCAGCAGCTTAATTGTTGTTGTAGAAGTTAGATTTTTTACAGGGTGAACATCAAACCACCTGCTGAAAGCATCCACAATAATAAGAAAATACATGCCTTTGAGAGGGCCTACATAATCTATATGGAGCCTTTCCATGGGTGATGAGGGACAGTGCCACTTGTGGTAGGATATCTTGGCTGAGTTGTTTTTCATCTGTTGGCAATAAAAACAATTTGAAATCATTTTCTCAATATCTGAATCAATTTTAGGCCACCACACATAACTTCGTGCCAATGCTTTGCTCTTAACCACTCCCATGTGTCCCTCGTGTAGTTCATCTAATACTCTGGATCTTAGGCATGTGGGTAAGTACACTCGCTGGCCCCAGAAAAGACAATCATGGAACAAGGAATATCCGTGCTGTGGATGTCCCCCAACTACTCATGCATTTTAAAGTAACCCCCGATTTGAGTGCTTGAATGCGTTCTGCAGTTTCTTTTTCCTTATTCAAGCTTCTAATTATTTCCTTTGCAGTAACTGGTAGTACATTGATTAGGCCTAAACTAAAAACTCCTAAATCCCTGTCAAAATCCTTTGCTTGGTCTTGCAAAGGTAGACGTGACAAACAGTCTGCATTCCCATGCTCCGCACCAGGACGATATTGAATGTCATAATTTAATGCTTGAAGAAATATAGCATACCTCTGGTGTCTTAGAGCAGACAGAACCAGAAGACCCTTGGATGATCCGAAGATGGATAGTAACGAACGATGGTCCGTTATTAAGATGAACCGACGATCAAAGAGATAGGCAAAAAAAACTTTTTTACGCCAAATATAATGGCACATGCTTCTTTTTCTACTTGACTCCACTTTTGCTCCCCCAGGCTCAAGGTCCGACTAGCAAAGGCGATTGGCCTTTCAGTGCCATCACTCATGCGATGGGACAATATTGCCCCTAAACCGTAAGGGCTGGCATCAGTATAAAGGACAATTTTTTTCTTCGGGTCGAAGTGACTAAGTACCCTGTCAGATGCTATCGTTTCCTTAATTTTATTAAAAAGATTTGACACATACTTCATTGAAATTAAAATCCACTCCTGATTTTAAAAGATTGTAAAGGGGATGGGCTATAGTACTGAGGTCTGTTACAAATTTACCATAGAAATTGACTGCCCCTAAAAATGATTTTAATTCTGTTACTCAAGTTGGTGGCTTTATTTTCAAAATTGCTTCCACCTTTTTAGGACATTTTTGAATACCCTTTTTGCTTATGATAAATCCATAGTACTTAATGGCAGGTTTTAGGAAGGTACACTTATCCACATTAACCCTGATGTTATAATCTTCCAACCACTGAAACACAGACTCGAGCAACTGATAATGTTGAGCTTCGGTTTCACAACTAACACAGATATCATCATAAAAAAAACTTGAACTCCTTTAATATCTTTCAGAATCCCCTCAATTGTTCTGTGCCATATGACAGGAGTAGTAGTAATGCCAAATGAAAGTCTATTATACTGATAGAGCCCCTTTATAGTGTTAATTGTTAAGTACTTGCAATCAGACTCCTTAACTTCAATATGATTGAAAGCCTGGCTAATATCAAGTTTTGAATAAAATGAACAATTTCCTATATTTGCATGAATACCTTCGATATTCGGAATGGGGTAGTCCTCGATGATGAGTTGAGGGTTGATGGTTGTCTTAAAATCACCGCAAATCCTGATTGTACAGTCACTCTTCATTACAGGAACCACTGGAGTAGCGTAGTCCGCATGGGTAACTTTGGATAAACTACCTTCTTCTTCCAAGCGATCCAATTCTGCTTCCATCTTAGGAACAAGAGAGTAGGCCACATTACGTTGTTTCCTGTACACTGAAACAGAGTTGGGTTTTAGTCGGATCTGAGTCACCACTCCTTTGACTTTACCTACTCCTTTTCTTAAAACATTTTCAAATTTTACTAAGATATCATGTAGATCCTAAAAGTTCTGTCCAATTTAACTTAAGGGCTTGTAACCACTCAAGACCTATTATGGTGGTGAAATCCTCCTCTGCTAAGTATAAATCCAATTTGTTTCCATTAACTAGGACATTAGCTTTACCCAACAATGGTATGTGTGCGCCGGTATAGGTACGCAATTTTACTGTAGTGGGTAAAATTTCTTTATTTGGAAACTTGCTCCTAAAGATAGCTTCATTGATTAATGTTACATGTGCCCCTGTATCAACTTGGAACACCATATTTACCCCATCTACTGTTAGCCGTACCATGATTTTATTAGGCTTCACTGAATTTTTAATATGGAAAATATCAGAAAACACGCCAGAAGTTTCATTTAAATTTATACTTTCTCCATCAGATGTTTGATCCTTTGAGCATACCTGGTATAAAGCCCTATTTCTTTTAGAGTAACTTAATTTTTTATCTGGATAAGTACTTCTTGTGTCACCGCTAGCCTTTTTCTCACTTGCAGGACTTATATGGCCTTTGACCCCGCAAATACGGCAAGAAGCGTTTCGATACCAACAGTTACTAGAATCGTGGTTTGTAAAGTTACACTGTATGCAACGTATCTTTCCTTTACTAGATTTATATAATATTTGTTTCTGAACTTTCTTTTGAACTACATTGATATTTGTGGTACAAATATCATCTTGTAGGACCAAAAGATGTAAACTAGGGTAAGAACTAGCATACTCAATAGCAGACCCAAAATTAACTGTGGGAAGCTCCATTAGTTTCAATTTTAGATCTTGAGAACGCAATCCGTGCACAAATTGAGTACAAAGGGCGTCATGGAACCAATCATTTGGAAATTTACAATAACGCGTAAGTTTTTTTAATTCAGCTGCGAAATCAGCTGGTAATTTCCCTTCATTTTGCATCCTGTTTTGAAACTTAACCCTTTCTGCCAGTGCATTCGGTTCTGGCTGAAAAAATGTAGTCAAAATATTTGCGAGTTGTTCCAATGTTTTAGACGCTGGTTCAGTTGGCTCACACAGATCACATAACCTTTCGTACGCATGTTCGCCAATGGCGTCTAATAAATATAAAGTCTGCTTATCTTCCTGTACATTGTAAATCCTAAGCTTATTTTTTAATCTTTTTAAGTAAACTTTCCAGTTGGACTTAGACGGATCATAAGGTTAAATATTAAACTTGGCAATTGATTCAGTAACACAAACAGAAGCCCCTTCCTCTCTATCCGCCATTAAGGAGAATTTCGTTCGTCAGGAAAATATCCAGACGAAAAACAAAATGTAAGCGGATTCTTTTTACACCTCGTCGCCACTGTTATATTCTAGACAATCTTGGAGGCTACTTTGCACATACTACAAACATGATAAATTGCTATAGTTTTAGTTTTACACTCTGTAATGAAAACACTTGGAGTTCACTTTCATGACTGTGCACGTTTTTGTCCACACCCCTTGTCCTTCACACTGGCGTGTACATCCCAGTGTAGCCAATCACTTGATAACACATTTCCTCACATTCATAACAATCATATTAATGATTTTCTTCCCATTCACATTCAGTTTGCCACACAATGCAGCTTAACTTGTTAACAAATAATTATTATTGTTATTTTGAATAATGTTTTATGCTAATATTTGCGAAGTTTAATTTCTGAGTGGTAGTTTACCAAATTTACTGCTAGCACATTAAATATAGTCTAAAAACCAGGAATTATCATAGAAATGTCTTACAAAAATAAAAATTTGTTAAATTAAATATAAATAAAATCGCCATCCTCTTTTGTGATTTGTGACCAGCCTTAATCACAGTCTTTAGCAGGTAATCTACAATGCATTTAACATATTTTTCACATCTTCTAAAAAAACTAATTTAAAATAAAATCTCATTTTACCAAAGTAGCGGCATTGAACATGTATTAAACTTCTCATCTTGGTCGATTTTTATGATAAAACAGAAATCTTGTCTCATAATGATAATTATTTCAGGATTTGCTGGATAACTAAAAAAACTTCAGGTGGGGATGTAGGGTACAGTATAAAAGGTCAGAGATTCTGCAGTTTTTCATAGAAAAACTTTTTTTGGCCAAAATAAATAAAATAATGCCCCAGTACCAACATTTAGTTTAATTTCCTACACACAGTGATATCAACAGTTGCTGAATATCTATTGTAAGCATAGCAGCATTAGATGAGAAACTTCTTAAATCAACAGAAAAAGTTGATTAAATCCCAGGACACCCTTGACAGATGTTCAACAACTGTTGATATCACCATATGAAGGAAATTGAACTAAACGTTGTTGCTATAAAAGTTACAACATTATTGTCCTTTTCTTGCGTCCCCTTCTACCTCATCTTAAAATCAAAATATTTACCTTACTAGTTTCATATTCATCCTTTTTTTTTTTTAATATGGACCTACAAATCATCTATAATAATTAGATTGTTTACCCATTCACCAGCTTCACAACAGTCAATAATGCCACGCTGTTCAAGATAATCTAAATGCACCTTAAGTTTACTTAACATTTTTTGGGAAACTCTGCGGGCTGGGCCCCTTTTAGGTATAGCATATTTTTTAAATTTTAAATCAAAAACCTCTGGAAAACATCCAAAGTCATTAAAAACGTCCTGGTTTGAATTCCAGAAGTTTTGAAAATCAGGTTTACTTTGAGCGTTGAGAACCTCAACAAAATTTTTTGTAATGAGATTGAGATTCACACAAGATTAAAGGCTAAGTAAGGATACAGCTTTAACTGAATTGACACTAGTAAACACCAAGCTATGTGTTTTGTTTTCATAGACAACAGGAAGACAAATTTCACCAACAGGTGCACTCTCAAAAACCCCAAAAGTTTCAATATGAGTTTTAGGAGCACTTAGCCTAGAACAATTATCGGGCTCAATGGACTGCAAAGACCTTAAAGGAAGGATGTTAACTTCTGCCCCTGTGTCTATTTTGAAAAGTACAGGTTTGCAGTTAATTAGCAATTATATGCACCAATGATGATTGGTATTAACAGAATTTATAATTGAAAGAGAACATATATCTGAAAAACCTGAAACATGGGGCAAAGAGTAACCATCAGTTTTTTGAAATTGACAAAAATAATTACCCTCACCAACATTTGAAATCTGATTAGCTACATTATTATCAGCGTTCATAGCTCCTAGTTCAAAAGCACTATGTCCACTATAAAAACTATTTGTGGCAACACAATTTCTGGCAAAATGGTTCATACCTCGGCATCTATTACATCGCTTATTAATTGCGGGACAAGGCCGGTTTGGATGGTCATAACCACAACGATAACACGCTTTTCTAACAAACTTTTCACTAAACTTGTTTCTTGACACACCAAGATTTTCTTTAGGGTTGGGACATAACGGTCCAATCTGCTGTAGATGGTTCCAACTTCTTGATTGTCCTGTTTTCTGAAGGTGGCACTGATTCTGCACTTGAAAGGGTTGGGAGGTGGTGGTTTTTCTACTAACTTTAAATATATCACTCTGCGATGATCCCCCTCCATCTTCAATGGTTTTCAAGTTTTTGTCTGCTAGCTCCACTGATTTAAAATATTCCACAACTTTGTGTAGGATAGTGTTCTCCTTAAGAAGGTGTTGTTTTATTGACTGTGATTTCACACCCAATATTATTTGCACATGCAGCAACTTGTCGTCCTGGTCACCAAATTCGCAAGGCGTGGCAGAAGCTCTGAGTTTTGCGTATAAGTTTTCAAACGGTTCACCAAGACATTGTTTCCTGTTAAAAAAAATTGAACACAAAGATGATTTCATTCTTCTTCAGAATACAGTGAGATTTAAGAACAGACAATATACCATTCACTGTTTCTTCTTCAGGTTTGGTGGTACTTAAGATTTTATAGAGTCCGACAGCATCTCATCCTAATAGGCTTTTTGGCCTGGCTATTTTGTTACAGTCTCTGCCTCAAAATATTCTAGAACTTCTTCCTGGAATTCATCAAAATTCTTTGCCAAATCTCTGACAAGATTGTGACTTTGGTTTATTAAACTCCATATTGATAACTGCTTCTTTACAAGACGAGATAGTCATATCCACAAATAATTAACTCACTGCAAACACTACTGACTGTACCATGTTTTATTATCACATACAAATTAACTTTCAGACATAATCAGCAATTTAAAGACTACTCATTTACATAAAGTACAAGCTATGATTGAATTATACATGAAGGTTATAAATAAAGCCATGTTAGAACAAACACTAAAAGTATCATACACAGTGAGGCCAACTGACCATCAAAATCAACACTCAGCTAAGTTAGGCGCTACTATACAACTTAATAAACACATTTATTCCTTCATTTAAGGTTGTTTCATTTAATTTTACATATGTTTGTTTTGAATGCATAATACATATTCAAACTGATAAATTCTCTTAACCATATAATATCCTTAAATAAATATAATAGAATTGTAGAAAAATGATGAATCACAAATAAAATAAATATTAACACATATTTACATTAGTGTTTCTACTTTTATTTCTTCTTGATTCTTCTACAATTCTATCATATTTATTTAGTTATATATTCTATATATTTTGTTTAGTGCACTTTACTTACTACATATAAATTCTCTTAACCAACACCCATCCATTCTGGTGGACTATTAACTAACACACTTATGCCTTGTAGTCCTGTGTTGATTAAAAGAGATTTATTAAGAGTTAATGGCTGTATTAACATAAAAGTTTGTCTCAACTATTTTACATGGGATCTACATCAAATAGCTTTCCTACGTTAGCATACATTTAAATGTGTTAATGAGAAAATAAGATGTGAAAAGTAGGTTCAATCTATATTATTTTAAATTAAATATTGTTTTAAGAATTCACCTCCCTCTTTTTTCTACCTATTGAAAATGAATTCTCTTGTATCTAAAACAGGCCAAACCTACTTTGGAAACAACCTCTTTATTTTTATTTATTATTTATTTGGCAGCAAAAATAATGTTATGATGAAACTTTTCTAGTATTTTTTATGTTTGATTTTTTGCATTTTTTAAATGTCTAAAATATTTTTAAACTTGAAATTTTTTTTTTATATATTGAACAAAAACTTAAGATTGTATCAAATCATAGCCATAGGGTGTGTTATAAACATTGTGCTTTTAATTAAATTGCATTGTAATTCTTTATAGTTACTAATATTTTTACATTACTTACATAATATATATTAATAAAAGAAATTACACTAAAAAATTATTTATCTGAATTGTATGGGACCAGTTCAGATCTGGGCATACACAATGGAAATAACGCATACTCTTAAGGTATTTTACAATACGAGGAATATGTGATTTTTTTGTTACAAAAAGTTTAAGATTTGATCAATCAATTTCAAAGCTTTTGGAAAGATAGGTAATTAAAGTAGTTATCACTTTTACCTTACCACTTTTTTAAAGTCTAAAGGTTGTTCCAGATAAATGGGTTTCAAGTGTGTATATTTAAGTTACTATATTATATTTAAATGTATCAAGCTTGCATCATCATATTCTGATGGATGGTTTTATTTGATTTATATTTTCCATGGAGGCTAGTCAAAAAATTCAACAATATAAAAGGGGGGGGGGNTGTAAAAAATTCAAAAAAAATAAGGGGGGGGGGGGGGGCTATGTTTTTATTGGGCGTAATTTATCTATTTGATCATTTGTTGAATAATGCTTAAAACTTGAAATAGTAATATATTAGAAGAATCTGTTGAAAAAAGAGTGATAGGTACAAATATAACATACTATGACCAAGTGTGTCACTTTATTCGGATCACTCCACTTTTTATTTTACCTTCTCCCATTTTGGTTTATACACTTATTCCTCAAAGAAAATAGACTTTTCCTTTAAGAATGGGTTCGATGAATGAAATATATTTTCTTGTATTAATTTCGGGCTGATTTTAAAATGTGACCCTAGATATTATTATTGTATTATTATAAAGTGATGCTGAAATAAATCATCTGAGTCTTTGAAGTAATAAAATATTATTGAAATAAAAGATGTCACTATGAAATTCAATTTATGGTATTTTCTTGAACGAGAGGTTTAGTTTGCTTTTAATAATGTTTTACTTTAGTGTTGCAATATTTCAGACAGTTATGCCCAGTTATTATAACGTGTATTATTATTAAAACACAATCTCTGTCAAGTAATATTAAAAATGGAAAATTGGCACTAAAACGACTGTTAAATAGTTAAATATGTTTGATTATGGACACACACATTTGTTCCTCTCTTTAAGGAAAATTACTTTTCAGTTTTAAGTTACATACTGGTGTACTAAATGGAAGAAGATAAATGAGTAGTGACAACCTCCATAATGGTTCTCATAAAGAAAATAAGTGGACAAAGGGGTAATGGTTGTTTTTTATATACAATTTGTGTAAAACTGGTTGTTTGTGGTGCAATATATATCAAGATTCTATACACTTGCTATAGTTACGCACCTTTGGGATCAAATAGCTCCCCTGTAGCTGCTATTTTTATATATTATTTACTGTTAACAAGTCCTTATACCTAAAAACATTTCATTTTGTTAATTTAGCAAGTAATTTAGTGTAGGCTGCACATTAGCATATAAATAAGGTGTTCTCATATTGATCAATATCGACCACATGGAGTTTGTGGGGCAATGCTGGAAGTTTATATACCAGAAATCAAATAGAAGTTTATAAGGTATTGCGGACTTTTTTTTCACATTTTCAGTGTCTCAGAAGCTAGCCACTGGAATAAATAATACCAATCTTTAGTAACCGACTGATTAGGTTAAAACCCACTGCATCCTCCAATAACTGTTTTTTTAAGGGACCAGGATCATTGACACATCCCCAATAAGTTAAGTCACTGAGAGGGAATGTTTTGGGTGTTCAGCTACACATACTCACAAGTATTAATAATGTATATTTGTATGAAAACTTAAATGGTTCACAAGAGGGGATGTAATTGCTAAAATAATTCTTTTCCATCCTCTGCTAAGGGACTTCATGGTGAGCCACTGCAGGAAGAGACAGACAGTAAAACCTCTCATAACCGGACCTCTAATATCCAAAACAGCATTTTTGGTTGTGTATTTTTTTCAATGGCTCAACTGACTAAAAAAAAGTCCAAAGAAAATTTAAGACTCTTTTTAGAAGAAATGATAAATTTAGTTTTCTTGTATATTTAACTTTGTTATATTGAATAACCATTTATTTAAATACTGTATGCACATACATATACTAAAAATACTTATCTATATAGGTATGTTATATATTTTTTATCTTTAACTTTTCTGAGGGGTAGTAATTTCATATCCACAAATTTGCTTAACTGAAACTGCTTCAACCCTCTTTATTTCGGTTATAAGAGGTTTTACTGTATAAATTTACTCATAGCAGTATTTAAGTAAAGACAGATTAACACTTTTTCAATTTATATTATTATTAAAAAACACTGCTGTTTTTAAGAATTGAGATTAGAGTATTTTAATGTTTTTAATTATTGTATTTTTTTTGGAGTAAATTACAACTTTATAAGCTTATCAAGGAATGATTGCTCACAGAGACAGCAACTTTGCATCTAACATGAAAATATTATTGTAGTTATTATCATCACAATTCTAATCAGCATATGTTTTGTCTTATAGAAAATAAATACTAGCTCCTCAAGCATGAACATACACATTAGATAAATTATTGAGGCGTTGAGTTTCAAAAATGATTTTCGGTAAATCGGAAGAAAAATAAAGTTAAACTTGTGCCTAAATGTTAGTTTATGATTCTTTGTTTTGAGAGATATAAAATATGGATTAAACATAAATCCTGCAATAAATGTATGAGTTATTAAAGAAAACAATTTGGAAAAGGGAGTTTTGCAGCAAAATCATGGATAAGGAAAGTTTTGCAGACAACCGTTTGGGAAAAGTATAGTTTTGGTACCAATAAATTAAAATATGAGTCTGAATATTTTGGTACTATTATTATTTAACAAAACTCTTGCAAATATAAAAAAAATATCAGTAAAAGTTGAAGGAAAACATTCAAATCAGCAGTGCTTTAAATGACCAAAAACATTAATCAGACAATTTAACCCAATGTTAGGGAACTGAAAATAAAAACAATAAAAAACTATTAAGAGATGGGACAGTGTTGATGTAAAGTTTCACACAGGAGGGTACTTTGCACAACTAAATCCTCAAGTTCAGCAATGAACACATTGTCCATGTGCTCATGAACCACCAAATACACAATCATTGACACATTGGCAACTATCTATTACATTTTTATAAAAACTTAGATCTTCAAAATCTCTCCAATCACTTCCAAAATGTTTACCTAAATGTTTTTCTACATCTGTTAACTTAGCCTGTTTTACTGGAGCCCTATTCTGCGGTTGAACAGGTTCTATATCATTAACAGTTTTACCCTGCTTTAATAGAGACATAGCAACTCCTAAATCACTTCTGTGGTGAACTCCACCCCTCACTAACACATTTTCTTTTTTACTTCTTGCCAAAATTATTCTCTTACATAACCACATCTTGAAATATCCTATACAGTAGTTTTCCTATTCAAAACAGGAATCTCTGAACCAGTCTCTTGACTGTTCCAAATTCTTCAAAAATATCACCATATTCATCTGGGGTATTTATGTTTTGTTTATTAACTATCTGTTTGATTCTCCCAAAAACTTATCAGATGTAAGGCATGAATGGCCTACTACTGGAAACACAACTTCGTTTTTCTCTATGGCTCGTGGAGCAGTTTCTTGGAACCATTTCATAAGCATTCAGAGCTCTTGCTTTGTCTTGGACATCTGTCCGCACAGTCTGATGCATACCATGCTGTTCAGGTTGGCACTGTTAAGTGAGTGAAGAACAGCAAAGCTAATTCCGTTGGAACCTAAAGTCCTTTCACTTTCTGACCATGCATATATGGTTACTATATCTGTATTTTGAAGTGCTTTAGAGTGGCCATGACAAACAGTGAAATTATAATAGCTACCTGCTATAAAAGCAGATTGTTCGGGCACCTTAGTTAGAACTAAGTTTTTTTTAAGTCTAATGTTAAAACCAGTCAGCATGTTTTTTCTTCTAGCATGCTGTAGAAAGTTGAAGCTTTTAATGGATGTTCAGTACTCTGTTTTATCAGTAAATCAGTTTTATTGTTACCTAAAACTGCTTGTTTTATTTGTAGCCTTAACTGAATAAATGTAGAATTTGAATATATTGCTGGTGAATTGAAGCTGATAAAAATAAATATATCCCTGAAATAGTGGAATTTGACTCAATTCTGTATCATGACTATTGTTGTACATGTGCCACAGTCATTTTATGCTTAATCCACAAGGTAGATACACCTGTGTGCTTTTTCCCCATGTGTAATGGGACTCAAAACTGGTTTCATCATCTTAATAAATTTAATAACTGACTCTTGTTTTCATACAATTTTGAGCACCTATCAATTCCCCTATTTTCTTTAGGTGAATCTCCAGTAACAAGATTTGTTCTGCACAGCTCTTGAACTCAGCACTTAGATACCTAAGATGGAAAGGAATGTTTTTGCACATACCTGTGTCTGTCCTTTATATGTTTTGTTGTAATACTTATTTGCTGAAGATTTTTAAGAGCTATTTGAAACCTTTGCTCGTGACTGCCATTCCGGGACTCTTTGAGAGATGTATTTCAAAATAGTCTTAAGCCACTTTCCCTGAAGTTTCATAAAACATTTGGTGAAAACGCCCAAGATCTTGCATTTCAACCGTCGCACACTTGAAGGATTTTGTAGTATTTCCACATTGTGGCCTCCTTGGTAGAGACCTTGATTTATACCTGAAATAAATAACACTGATTATCAATTTGGTGTGAAACACATGCAAAAAGAAAAGTATGTATGTCAGTATATCAGTTATTAAATTTATTCTTAAATCCTGAAACTATTCGTCAAAAGTAATTCTGTCAGTCTTAAGTTAGTTTAAAGCAATTTCAAAAATAACTTAAGTTAAAAAACTTATTTTTCTCAAAACAAAGTTATTAAAGTGTGAGGTTAGTTAGCTGTACAAAACCTGTAAACTTACTTTGCCTCCTAAATTTTTACATGTGTTCATGTCTTGATTTGTCAATTTTCTTTTTCTACTACACTCATCAGAAACAAATTAATCTCCACATCATTTTCCATTTTAGAGACTTTTTTTACCATAAAAATCCCTAAAAAAATAATTTATTTATTTTCAAGTTTTCAAAACCATTTGAATTGAGCCTCACCATTTGACAAACTATAAATATACATGAGTGCCAACAACTAATACCACATTTAATAACAGGATTAAAATGATCACTTCACAATTGTAGAACTATACTGTAAAATTACAAAGTATACTAAAGCAGTGTTTCTTAATATCACTTATGCTGTAGAAAAGAACAGTTAAAAATAGACAGCAGATTTGGAAAAAGCTAATTATGCTACTAACCTCCTGAAGTGGATTAGGAAAGTTTTGTTGTAAACACCATACCAGATAAGGATAGTTTTGCAGACAACCAAATAACTATGTTCATGCTTGTAAATTATGACATCCAGCAAATGTATTTTATGGATTGTGTCAGCCATATTTACTCAGAGATTATGTACAGAGCTATGTATAAAATGTAGGCTCTAATTTATTTTATTAATCACAACTGTAATTAGTATTGTTTTGACATTAGTTAGCTACACACACTATGTTGTGTCTTTATTAACTGTGACCAAGACAATTAAAAAGTGTCATAAAATTAAAAGAAATATTACTCATTGGCCAGTATTTTGCAACAAGAGCACGAAACTCAAGACTACATGAATTAGCATTTTTGGGGAGAATATCTATAAATTAAAGAATTATCAATAAAGACAAAAACTAATTTTCAATTTGTCTAAAAAAAAAATTTTCATAGAGCCACTTATGTTGCAAAACTCAATAATGCCAAGATTCATGGATTGCATTAGAACGTTTGTTTCTAGTATTTATATAATAATTTGTCTGTTCATAGTTGTACAATTTATTAATCTACTGTTGTGAGGCCTAAATTTTAATGTATTTTACTATATTAACATGTGGAATGGTTGGTTTCTCTACACATAAAAAAGTCATAAATCACTATTAACCCATTCCCTAATGCTTGTTTAGCGCAACGATCTACGCAGTCCCGGCAGCCATTTTTATACTTGTATACTCTTATCCAACTTATATTTTTGCTACTAACTTATTTTCTCATTTATTTCTTAATTTATGGTCATAGTATGGCATTGAACTGGTAGCCCCATCTATTAGCTTCAATGTGTAGTATTCAGACTGGCTAAAAGTACAGTGGTTTATTGATTGATGGCATTACAATAACTTATTTTAATGAAACGTTGATCTGCTCCAATGCCAGGGAATGGTCAGGCAATCAAAGGCATTCATCGCCCATGCCAGGGAATGGGTTAATATGAACTAATCATAAAAGGTGTAAAAATTTGAAGTACATAATTATTTCAGAAATTGTCTGCTGAGCTAAAATAATATACTTGAAAAAAAAAGTTGTGTGGAGCTGAAATAAACCTTATTCTGATAACTATAGACTTTCAAATTTAAAAAAATAAACTAAAAAAAGCAAAGATGCTTAACGCTAAATAATGAACAATAATGCTTTATGTGAAATAATGAAAACAAAACATTTTTAAAACTATTTTAAACAAAACCAAATAATGAGAATTGATCAAATGGTTAAATTTAGGATGACATTTTAAAATATCACTTATTTAATTTTAATTAGAAATGGGTTTAATCCTGTATCTCTCAAATCTGAATCTTAAATTTTTTTTCTAATCTCAAATTCAAATTTTTATTCTAAATCTTAAAAATATACTGTTTTTAGTGAAAATGTTTAACAACTTTTTTTTTATTAAACTTTAAAGGCTTGATACAACTTACAAATGCTAATTTGTTGGTCATGTGTATTACGTCATAGACAACACAGACTAATATTTTTTGATAAGATTATATTTTAAAAAATTGTCCTTTTTTAGTGATTTTGTTACTCTCCAAACTACACAAGTTTGTAAAATTATTTCTATCAATTTATTGCTAAAAATTGTTATATCAAGTCAAGGTCCTTATAATTGTATGCAAGCTACTTTTTTGAGATAATTATGAATCTCAAATCTATGGAATACCATAGGATTTGAGCATCCCATCTCTAATTTTAATCTTTTAATAACAAAACAACTTTTATATTTTATTCTATGTTATTTAAAAAAAATGAATTAAAAGTACAAAGGCTCTTTCATCTCTTTTTTTAACCTATGACTTACAATAAGTATGCCCGATAAGAAAAAATAATTTTATAGAATTATTCCTATATTAACTTGAAAAAGATAGTTATAAACATATCCAATAAGGCAGGGTTTGCAAAACTCATGGTTTCTTATAAACTCTTCAAACTAACACTTTTGCATTTTTTATAGGCATCTGTAAGAATTTTTCTAATAAATTGGAGTGAAAATACAATTTAAAATGATCGATACTATAGTTATAGTAATTAATCATTGTGAACACTTTGACAGATCATTTTGATAAACAGGATTCCTATGGCCATGCAAAAGCATTTATTGAAAAATAATCGCTCTCAAAAGGTTTGGCCAAACCTGTGGTAGGGATGAAATTAATCTCATGTTTAGTTAGAAGTGAAAATCTCTACACCATTCATGCTAAGGGGCAGGCCAGGAGGGGCAATTGCCCCCCGGAGATTTTGAGATTGTATAAATATTAGAAGTTTTAAACATTTTTCTTATGTTGTATCTTATTTTCAGGAGACAAGAATTGCCTTAAAAAGCATATTTTTAGGCTTCAATTTAATACATTTTCTCGTGGGAAGGAACCTCGGTTTGCCCCTCCACCTTAGAGAAAACTCTTGTGGGCGCCCTTGCAATCGTGACAGTTATTTTACCAATGATTAAATATTTGTCTAGCCAAATTAATTAATATTTTAATGTCTATGAATTGAAAGGCATAGATATATCTTTAAACTAATTATTGACTAAGTTTTATCTAGTTATCCATCATAATAACTAGTCCACACCATAGTTGAGATTTTTTTCTAGCACCCCATTTTACTGCTCGTTTAGTTTATATGCTAATGTACTAATTACTCTAATAGTTTTAGGGATGAGGTAGGTTATATTTACAGGAAGTTTACTTATATTTGTATGGAAAGATAGTAGAAAAACCACCCTCAATACACCCGATCGAGATTTGAATCAGCAGTCTAGTCTACTGTGAGAGTAGCGCTTTAGACCATGCGGTCACCAATGTGGGTTGTTGAATTGTTAAATCCCACTAAAATAAGGAAAGAAGACTCCCAATAAAACTGTTTTAGAACACTAACATAATTCACCAAATTTATAAATGTGTTTTCTTTTATTACATTTTATAACTTTTTTTTTCAATGAAATATGTTCATACTAAAAACATACCACACCTTAATATTTTTAATGGCAATCTTTTGAAAGTTAATTTACCTTCATATTTGCTTTCTAATTCATTGAACTTATTTCTCTTATGTTTAAATTTCATTGGTTTGTTGTAGAGATGAATTGGTTACAAAAAACAAATATTTAACTTTGTAAATAACAATAACATTCATAAAAATTAATATTCTTTACTGATTTAGAAATGAATGAAAACAATGTGGAAACACAAAATTAGGAAGAAAGCCAGCCTAAAAGTCATGGATAAAAAAATAAACTTCTCTCTTTATTTTTTTGCAAAATCTTTACACTTCCATTTTTTTGATAATTTTTACATTTACTCAAAAAACTGTTGTGTGAGCCCGCAAGCAAGCAGCTGCCACTGCTTGTGATCATAGTGCCAACGTTTGCAGATAGAGGTTGTGGTCGGCACCACGAACCCTCTGACGTTAATCTCGATTTTCTAAACCGGAGCTGCTGCTTCTTTACTAAAGTAGCTCCTCATTTGTCCCTACGAGGCAGACCCACTGCTTCACAGATAAATGTAGGAAGCTCTGGGTATTGAACTTGTGACCTCTGGAACTGTAGCCAGGAACTCTGACAACTAGACAACAGAGGCACTCTTTTTAATGTTAAGAGAATTTAAATTAAACAAACAATTTTTACTCTTAAGAAAGACAGAAATACACAAAAGCTAGCAGACACAACAATTGGCAGCTTTTTCATTTTCAATCACTAATTCAGGTTTGCTTCCTTCTCTTCACTTTCATTACATTGTTTTAAATTTCCACAGTATTTAATATATATATGATGTAGACAAACCAACAATTCATGTAGTCCATAATTAAAACAAATTACCACAATCCACTGGTAAAGTTTTTGATTATTTAATTGTCTCTTCAAGCTTTACAAGAACAGGTTGTATTGCTCTTAGTTCTTAGAATGATATAAAACATTCCATTAGGTTTATTTTATGCTCATTACCTTTTTTTATCCCATATATTGTAGTAAGTTTAAAAAATATATATTTCTACCACTGAAAGCAATGATTCACAAACTCTTAACAAATATAGTTTCTTACATAAACCCATAATTTCTTGTTCCCAATGTACATTTCATATTATTACATAATTAGATGATATTTTGTTTGTTTCTTAGAATAATGTGTAATATAAAAATTTGATAAATGAATTATATACTCTTTAAATTGAAAAATGAAACCTGGACATGAGAATCGAACCTAGGATATTTGGTTTAATACGCCAATGCTCTACCCACTGAGCTATCCAGGAGTCATGTGCCTTGTGTCATTCTTCACTCATATTTTAAGCCAGTCTGTGATAGATGTACGGGAATCGTCAGCTACATATGAGTGATCAATTACAATAACGAGCTATCAGAAAATGCTGCCAACTTAAACTTGGGAGGGTTTTGTGCGGCCAATAGTACAAATACAACTATGCATGCGCATATCATGATGGATCAGATAGCCAAGCTATTATATTTGTTAGATGTTAAAATTTAAAGAATATGATATTTAGAGATGTGACTACAGGTGTAATTAACAACTATATTAGCTTGACTATTAAATCCAAAGTGAACTATAGTTGGTGTATGGTTAAGGACAGTAGCTGATATTTATAAAGGTTATTAAAACAACATTCTCACATATTCATACTCAGTCATGTGTTCTGTGGCTGACACTTTTGATATATAATTTTGATACTGATGAAATAATATAAAATAAATAAAAAGTTATTCAATATTAATAAAGTATTTATTTTTATTCTAGCAGGTTCTTAATGTTAAAAAAAAGGTCATTATATTATTTTTAAATAGTACCTGTGTTTTTTAATATATTATATTTGTTGAAATTTCTTGAAAATTTAGCTTGAGAAAAGGGTGATAATTTTTTTATAGACTCCTGAAATATGTTTGAACATGTCTATTATTGTACATATGAATTTGTAAGTTTATAACCAAATTGAGATTTAGTCCAAAATACTTAATTGTATTCTTCTAACGCTTTAGCTATCAATGATAATATCCAACCCATTCTCTTAGAAATGCAGTGTATTAAAAGTAAATTTGTTGTTGAATACAGTAGGGCCCTGTTAATATGGCAGGTTAGGTTTCAGAGCCACTTTGAAAAGAGGAATATAGCCTTTTTACTTTTTTGATATCCTACAGGTAGAGAAAATATTGTGATCATAATAAAAATTAATTCGAGATTTTGATGAATTTAGATGTTTCATGAGCCCGCCCC
>CABFVX010003158.1:70051-86606 GCA_902151425.1 Timema shepardi
CCCCCCAAATCTGAAAAAGTTGTTTTTGAATTTCCATCCTTCTTTCTATCTGTCTGTACCACGGACTAGAGCCTAAACTATTTTACCTATCAGACTAAAACATGGTATCTAGGATTGTCCCGAGGGTTTTTTGGAATTGGTTATCCAACCCTCAAATTAATGGTAGTTTACTGAAGGGCAAAATAAGAAAAATCGATTTTCTCAAAATCGGCTCTAACGATTTTGTTTAAATTTCATTTCTAAGCAATGTTCAATATTACAAACAAAATGGCTACTCTCATTTTTTGAGCAAAATGATTATAAGGGTTCTGGTCTGATGCATAAATTCTCATTTTTTATCACATCTCCAAAACTATTTGAGATATTTAATTAATTATCATCGCAAATATGTAGGTCTATTTATAATACAAATATTTTACTAGACATATATCTTTACAAAACAATCATGTTCAAGCTAAATACACATATATATACACATACCTATATTTAGCTTTTTAAATGCTAAGGGTCAAGTATTGCTACCCTAAAAAAAATCTTACCAAAAATGTTGATGGATATTGACGTATTTAGGCACCCCAAAACCTAAAAAGTCGTTTTTGCAATGCCATCTTTGTGTCGGTTTAACCCTAAAATTAAAAGTATTTTAATTAAGTGGGGAAAAAAGAAAAAATCAACTTTCACAAAATTTTCTCTTAACAAATTTGACTAAGATTTGTAACTATGGGTTGATTAAGATTATAAACAAAATGGCTATTTTCATATTCCTATGAAAATGACTTTTAAGATACTTTAAAGAAACAGAAATTTCCTTATCTCTTCAACTATTTAAGAGACTAAATCACCAATCATTGCAAAATTGTAGTATTATTAAAAATAAAAAAACTTATTTGAAATATCTCTTTATAAAACCAATAGGTTTTGGAAATATTGGCAAATATGTTGATACAATTTTTTGGTCTTTAGTTGTGCAGAGATATTATTAAGTTTTAACGCAATAATTCTTTAACTTCTTAGGGGAAATGTTTGTACAGCAATGATCTATCTATCTCTATCATTATAGACTCAATAGTCAATATTTACAGTTTTTTATTGGTCTAAATTTATAAATGAGGAGTTAAATAGTTAAACAATGGAATGAGAAAGTTTGTGCGGAGTTTCGTACCATTTATTTTATCTTGTAAATGCATATCAAATTCTAATAACAAGTTTACACTATTATTTTGTGTGTTAGATAGAGTTAGGCATAAATGCTGTAAACTGAAAGAATTTTTTTTACATCCATTATTGTTTACAGCCTATGGCCTAGGTCAATTTTGTATTCAGGTCATCCACTACAGACCAACAGAATTACTAGTAAAATGGAGCTTTAAGTCATTCTTTGACTCATCTACTGAGCATGTCATTCCCGAAAAACACAGAAAGAGTAGGACATGTATATAATTGAAAACTTAAAAACCGCCATATTAGCAAAATGCTGAAAAGCAAGGACCTAATGTACTGTTGAACATATCGCAGTCGCTGGCATGACATCATTTAAACTCCTTTATAAAAATATAAATCAGAAATATGTTAATTTAAGTGTGATCAATACTTACATTTATCATTCGCAATTTTGTTGTACATTACTTTGTTTTTATAAAATATTCAAACATTCAAAGGCACAAACCATAAAGAACATCATCAACTGTTTCCAGCCTGTGGCAGAATCAGTTTAGTAAAATGCCTCAATCTTCTTCTATCCTTCCACCACTCTTCCTCCTAAATCGCTTCCATTATTCTTCTCACACTTGCACACTATCTGCTATAGGGCCCTCCCATCTCTATCTTGACCTCCCTCACATTCTTTTTCTACGGACTTTATTTTCATCATTCTCTTTGGAATCCTCTCATGTACTCCCTGTACCTCCCCTCTTTCCCGGTTAACTTCATTCCTAATCTTGTTTCTCCCTGTGACATCTAAAAACATGCTCCTCACAAACTTAATTCCCATGGCCTCCACTTTCCTAGTCTCTCTTACATTCAATTTCCATGACTGCTGCATAAATGACCATTGGTACAAAGTACGCTTTACAGCATTTCTTTACACTTCAAGGGCACTTCTCTTCTCCATAGCATGTTTTTTACGCGCCTCTAGAACAACTTTCCCTGCTGTCTTCTTCTCATTAAATCCTCTCTACTTCCATCTCTCCCCTCAGTCACGATTTCAAGGTATTTTATACACTGTATCTTTCTCAGCTCTACTCCAGCCAACTGTATAGCTTTACTAGGCCTTAGGCTATTCCTTGTCATTACCATCAGTTCACACTCGACCATTCTAAATTTCATTCCTCATCCCATTACTTTAGCTGTTCCTGTACTACTTGGTCATTCTTTCCTCCCTGAGTTTTTTTTGCCACTTATCTATGACTATTTTTGTTACCATTACAAATAGTAATGGTGACAGGACACTCCTTTGCTTCACTCCATTTTTTATTTGGAACCACTTCATCCTTGCACTCTCCATCTTAACACAACAAAAGTTATCTTCATACATATTTTTCGAAATAAAGTTGACGTTGCTGGTCTTGGAGTAAAATGCTTGCTTCAAAACCCACTGTTCATGGGCTCACTCCCAGCTGTGGTCGACAGATTTTTCTTGAGAGATAAAAATCTGTAGCATAACTTCCTTCAGAGGAGAATTAAAGCCATTGGTCCGATGACGACAGTGGCATTTATAAGAACTCTGTAAGTTATGTAAAAATATCTTTCTCATTAAATTTTGTTGGCTTTGCGCTCACACATAAAAAATTTCATGTGCTGATATAATCAGTCAGTTCAGAAAGTGCACATTAAATATCTCAAATAAATTAAAATATTTCTATCTCTTATCATATGCCTTCTCCACATCCGTAAACACCAATACCAGATCTTTGCCATATTTATACCTTCTTTTTATCAGATGTTGTGTGGCAAAGATTAAGACTAGTGTAACCCCTTGTTTCCTAAATCTGTGCTGTTCCTCTTTCCACCTTCCTTTTATTTTATTTTCTATTCTCTGTTCTAGTATCTTATAAATTTTTGTACAGTGACACATCAGCATTATCCTCCTATAATTTTAACACCTCTTCCTGTCTCCTTTCTTAAAAATAAGTATTAAACTCCCTCCTTCTAGTCTTCTGGTATATTGTTGTCATTCCAAATAACTCTAAGCACTCTGTATAAGTATTGTAAAACTGTTTCTCCTGAAGTTCTCATCACTTACACAGTCATTTATGACACACTATTTACGACATTTATATTTTTTTGCTCCATGTCTTACAACCTGTATAGGCTAAATACTTATTTACACTAATGGAGTAGGTACAGATAAGATATAATTTAGAATAAATGTGCCCACATTTGCATGAAAAGAGACAGGTAAACCATTTAGGAAAACACTTTTATTATTATCTGATTTGCTGATAAGACAGTTGAGGGTTAGAGTCCTGTCCAGGTGCAATGAGGTTTTTTTCCTATATGGTTTCTCATTCTCCTTTATTGCAAATGTAAGCATATTTACTCCAAATTAGGCCTATATAATGAGCCTGACAGTTCATTCAAAAGTTTTGCCAGAGGCACAAAAAAAGTAGAAAAATAATATTTATTAAAGTATCACTACACGATGTTTATAACTAAAACCATTTAAAAAACAAGTTCAAGCTACAGTGCACACATGTTCTCATATCTTGAATATTTACTTATAGAGTATAAAATTATCTTAACTTATATTGGTATGTTTAAAAGAACAGATACAAAAGTTCTTAAGTACTATTTAAATTGTCTCAGGCAATATCTGCATATATTATTAAATGTTGCCTCACTACAGCACTACTTTGGACTGAACCACAAAGTAGTGAGATCAATCAAAAACTTAAGAACATTTGAGAAAATTATCTTGTATTATTGTGTTGCTTTATCTAAATAACTTAGTTTCTGTGTTGATATTTATAAGGCAGCTGTCTAAGCCATAAACAAATACCACTATGAAAACTAGCCAAATAACTTAGTAATTAAAGAAATAAATGGTGTGCCAAATACAACACTACATATTTGTAAATATATTTATGTGTAACAGTTAATATTTAATCTTATTTTCTCATACTACATACACAATAATTGCAATGTGTGTATGAGAAAATAAACAAATATTGACTAAACTTTTTAGGTAGGCCTACATATTCTAAAAAATTGTGTTTTGTTTCATTTAATGTACTGGGATTTTACACTATTTCTAGTTTATAAAATATTCATTGAGTTGGTACTTTAAAAACCAAAGACTTTGTAATAATGTGTTAATTTTAAGTCATCCATATTGATTAATGTAGAAATAAGTAGAAAAATAAGAGGATTTTTTTGTTAAAAATTAACCCACTAATATGTTACATATGAGTAGTTTTTTAGTTTTTTAATTTAAATAATACCCAGCAGTTAAAATATTTTGTATTATTTTAGTGAAAATAAATCAATTTTATTTTCTTGCCTTTTTTTTCTTCTTTCCAAAATCTTTGCCATATGCACTTTGGGTGGTTTACCTCGTGCTATTAACCCCTGTGATGTTACCATTATCTATTCACATGAATGATAATGCATTTCCTTAAAATCCCTTATTATTCTTCTACCTTTAAAAAGATCGCTGATCATTTATTAAAACTTTGACAAATTTCTGCTTCTCCTGTCTGAAAAGAGTGGATGTGGTATCACAACCACTGAACGCATCAATAAACAAAATGTCGTTCCTTATGTGTGGAGCAATGTTCAGAGTTGCTTGACAATATAAAGCATCTTCTGCCTTACCTCTCCCAGGCTTCGAGAAGCAAATGTTTTTGGAAGTAGTAGATGCTGCCATTATTACCAAGAGGTCAATATCTTCATCAATAACCACAACACTTTGTGATCCATTTTCCATTTCCAAAGCATTTTTGAAACTTCACACATAACATACGCCGTTGCTTGTTCCTATCATTTGATAAGAAATTTCTCCCGAGACATGGTGGCTGACAGACTCCTCAAACATAACATGACCAGCTATGTATTTCTTTGTTTGTCTGATGCGTTCTGCTGATTTTGTATTTTTTTCTGCAACATCTTCAGGGTAACCATCAAAAACTATTGTGGCTCTTGCATTAAAGTGTCTTTTGGCGTATTCAACATATTTTTGCAGGATGGAGGAAAATGAATCCTTTGCCTGCCACACTACCCGACCCACCATCAACCACATGACATGCTGAATTGAAATATACAACATTAGTTGTAGTAGAAAATAAGTTATAAAATACTGACTTACAGGTCTTGAGCAGTCCTTTATCAAAGAGTGACAATGGAAAAGGAACAAATTTAAATTATTTTTGTAACTCATCTGACTTAATCTGACTTTTTCAAGAGGGAGATTTTTCTGAAAATTGTGTCAGGGTTTACAGGAATAAATTCATCATGGACGAAAGCCTTAGAACTGGAACCACGAATAAGCATTACTCGTTTTTCCGTTTAAATTTAACATATGCAAAGTATTACCAACAAGTATTGACAAAGAATCAATTCCGATTTCATGAGCATTGAGGCAATCTATACTTTCATTTGCCACAATACCACTTGATAATGACAATAGATATATATACAATTTGAAAATGGGTCATGGGGTGAGAACCAGTCCACCAGTTTGTAAACATTTGCCTCGTCTCTTGAAATTCTTGAATTCCTAGCATCCACATGCTGTTCAGTTGAGGCAAATGATAAATTACAAATGTAGTGTTTTATCATAACTACGTTATTTTTTTTTAGTACCCTAATTCCTTTCCAATAATATTATATGATGTTCTAAACTCACCGGGCTCCATTTCACTGTGTGAATCCCAAGCTAACTGTCTCCCACACCACAACCGGCTAACTCGAACATGTTGCCAAGACTGAATGTGCAAGGGAACTGATAGGGCCAACATCGAGAGCTCGCTAAGGCCGCCGGGAAATATGAAGTATGACATTTCCGGCGCTATATGGTAATTTCTGGTTCATCTTTTTTTTTTTTTAGTTGGTTTTGCGCCATGGTGCTGAATGGGTCGCTTGGAAACATGAACGAATATATTATTTAATATATTGGTTTTTTAATGTCCTATCTGCTCCCTCTGTATCTGTTCTCTTAGTTTATAACTTTATTACCTTGTATGCCTGCCTTTGTCCTAGAGGACGAAAAGGGGCTACACAAAACTCCTCAGTTTTCTGCGCAACCTCAACAAGAATAGGTATGGTGAGAATCCACTTGGCTATTGTAATGTCGGAAATGCCTCGTCCTTGGGTCAACCCTCCTCTAGTCTTCATGGTCTCATGAGGGTTTAATCTATTGTCATATCTGACCACAGACTGCACCCAAATGTATTAAGTGTCCAATTGTGAAAAACCCTTCGGTGACAAACTTGTATTCATTCGGATCAAGTCTGTCTTTCAGATCAATCATATCTTGCAAATAAAGGTGGATGGATTTGGCATATCAGAAATGACCACTGGATTGAAAGTACGGGAGCATCATTTGTATGGATTTCAGATGCAAATCCCAATTGCCACTTTCTGCATTTATAAATTGCTTTATTATGGTAACCATACAATAATAATGAGCCCACAGTTTAGATGTGGGTTCATTTTGCTCTAGTTCACTCAGTTTTTTTTTTCTGAACTTTTTCATCAAAATTGTGACAGTTGGGTCTGATTCGTGAGTGGTTTTAATGATACAAAGAACCTTCGCAATTGCTGCATGTTCTTCTGTAGTTATCATTTGAGAGAGGATTATTTTTGCCATTGCCAGGGGACATAATATATAAGCCCTAATAGCTCTTGAATAAGCGTGCCCTGACAACATTTTGTCAGTAGACCCAGTTGCATATATGACGTTGAACACATCTTGTAAACTGCTACCATCCATTACATAACCAATGACACCCAAGTAAAACATGCCGAGTTGGAAACCACCAAGCCTCACCACAACTGGACTTAGCTCAGGGCTTGAAGCAGCAATTTCTCGACCTTTGAGGTTGATCAAAAGTGGCAATACATTGTTTTTATGTAAAGACTTACATTTTTCGTTAGCAATGAGGAGTGCTATATGAATAGTCTCATAGCTGCTTGGTGGAGCATTGATGAAGGGTAAATAGAAAATATGTGATTTTGAGTGGTTTTCTCTATGAAGCCATTCCATCCTGCAAAACACAATCATTTCCATTTTGCAAGTAACCATGAAAAGTCACTTGACAAAACTGTGACAGCGTGTGAGATAGGATGTTTTTATCTAGGTCCTGAATCGCCTCATTTTTTAAGTCCATTTGTTTTCTGGAATGATATGACTGGGATAGCAGCGAATTACACGATGAATCTAGCTGTCATAATTTGTTTTAGTCTTTGAATTTTTTGATCTAAATAAGCAGTGGCTGATGGTGTCACACACTGTATTCCTCCCATCGCATGAGCAGTGCTCGATCCATCTAAAGTGTCAACATTGTAATGTTATAGAATTATACATCTCAATAATTTATTATTCACATCTTTATTTTAAATGAGAGCGGGTAGTAAGATTTGTTTGTGTTAAGTTGTTAAGCTGCCAGGTATGGCGACATCCTTCTACGTCTCTTGGATAAAAAATACAACGCAGTTTTGTGGACAGAAACGCACCTGGATGACCACACCTTTTTTTTCTTTTAGGAAGCTTCGATAAGGAAATGTCGCTTGATATACCCCTTCAGGGTACGCGTCTTTTCACTTTCCTTCCTGACGAGGAGCCGTGTAGGTGGAGTTCATGACATCTTAATCTGTGTTCTAAATTTCACGTGCTGGGAATTATCATGTATATAACGCAATAGTCGGTCTTTTATTAAAATCTACAACGTGTGAAATATCTAGCAAAAAACTTTTAATCTACTTAAAATTAAAATAACTATAAAAAACAAGAACTTTTAATCTATAAAATAAGACATCATCCCTTTTTAATTATTATAATACATAACAGTAAACTTAGGCCCAATTCAATCGTTATATCAAATGTCACCCTAATGGTGGCGTATAAACATGAATATATCAGGCTAGCTCTTTTAAACATATAACATTCACATCTGCATTATCAAAGACGTACTGTAAAAACGGTCCAGGCAAAACTATGCTTGATGGGTGGCTCAGGCAAGGCAGCTTAAACAATCTAACTTCTTCATAATTACTGCAAAATCTCATGGCATAAAGTACATTTATAAGATCTTTTGAACCGTAATTTTTGGAAAGAAAAGCACCAAGACCAACCTGTAAAGAAGATATGGAAGATCTAGGCCTTGCAGCTGCAGTTATAGTATGAGCAATTGAAAGCATTTTGACATTCCATTTATCCTCGTTTCCCCACTTACCCTTCATTTTTTTTTTTTTTTTCAGAAGNTTCAGAAGAAGCATCAATGATTCGGGAACTACCTCTGCCAAATCAATGAGGAAGCTGTCTGGTTTTGGGCAATCATACATTGAATGTACTATAGACCTCATGTCCTCCAGTATAATACCAGCAGCTGCTTCCACGACATGGAGGCGTTCCTCTTGTTCATTTCCCCCCAGTGATTCATACCCCTTATTTGAAAGAATCAGGTATCCCGTATTGCGGAAACAGATTATTGGTTCTCTATTATTTCCTGCAGTTATGATGACGTCCCGACTATATTTGTCTTGCAACCTTTTTTCAATGCCTTTTCACTTGAAATATAATCTTCGAAATTCTTCAATGTGTCTTTCAAGGAAAACTGGCATTCGTCTTCATTTTCCTCCAAATGTCGGCAAATATATTCAAAATCCGCTGTCACCTCATCGTCTTGAGGACGGCCACAAGTTCCACACGTTGGAACTTTAAAAAAAATATTTGAAACACGAATTGTAATACCTCCCATCTATTTTAACCAGTTCACTTACAGGCGTGATTCGAAAAAATAACCTGTTCACTCCACTTATCACCTCTCATCTGAGCAGCTTTTAGGGCTTGATTCTTAAATTCTGTGGTTTCAACACGATGAGCTTTTTCACGTCTGTCAACTGTTTTTTTTTTTCTTTTCTTGTTGGAGGAATGCTTGTGATGCATCCTCACCACAAAGTACACAGTGTACTTTAAAATAAAAATGATGTATGTCTGATCGTGTTATCTAATTTTTGCCTTGCCTCTAATAATATTTTGTTTTCTGATTTACGATTTTTGGCATTTTATATGGACTTGGACCGCCTTTAGCTTTTTGAATTTAGTTTGCTTTTCATCTCCTCTTCTCTGGCTGCTTTCAACAAATTTATTGATTCCACCTTCTTTCACTTCAATTATCTCTCTTACACTCAACTATTGGTCGCAAATCACTAATGTTTTTCACAAATACATCACTCACGTTAGCACTGATACAGAAGTTAAACAAGCACAGTTCAACGCTACCCTTACACTTACTAGCTTGATTTGCACCTGCCAGCGATTGGAGGAGGTCTACGCACACCGGAAGAAGCGGAGCTGGTGGAAGGAAGGGAGGGGGCTACAAAGGGATATGGCAGCTGGTTGACCTTTCATTCCCCTTACAACATGAGCCCTGCCCTCCCCTTTGCTCGCTCCTCCCTTCCCTCCTTACCATCAACCTCCTTCCTTCTCATTCGTACTTTTTTATTCACTCTAAGTCATATTTATAATACAGTATCGGAAATAACAAACAATATTTCCCGTTATTTACGAATCATTTTTGAAATCGCTTAAAATTATGAAAAAAAAATAGTTTACTAATTTTCTCGTAGGAGTTATAGCTCATCTAGCAGGAAAGGGAGAACTTAGTATGTTCATTCTAGACTTATACTGAAGGGATTCAAACAATTTACAGCTTTCCCCTAGTTAATTCATAATTCTACTTTTTTTTTTACTTCCAAACCACTATACTATTTTTGGATAATTCGAATTTTTTCCTGGTCCCTTCAAGCTCAAATTATTCAGGTTCCAATGTATTTTATTATTCTATAGGAATGTATTTGAAATCATTGTAAGTGACAGCTGCATATCACATCGCTTGACATATGAATATTTGAATTTATGTTTTTATGTTTAGATACGTTTATTTCTACCAGAATACTACATAAAGCGTGCTATGCGAGTATCCACGCTAACATAAGATTTTTTTTAAAAAAAAAAACACGTTCAGTGCATTTTAATTTTGAAACGTAAAATACTCGACAGCACTGTTAGAATAAAGGGAAAAAATGTGTTTAAATTTGATATTAAAAATTACGTATAACCCGAACGGTAGTAAGACGCGGTGCTAAATAAAAAAATATAGTAAAACTAATTTAAGATGGAAACTTGCTATGATCTAGTGAAGTGATAGGACTTTTTACTATTGGACCAAACACAAATTTATGTTTTCAATACAGTTCTCAAGGACTGGTGGGAATATAATAAGCGCATGAAACATCTTCGAGGCAATACAACGCAAGGATATTACCACAAAATAAACACGAAATTTAACATACATCAAACATTCCTAGAACTTAAACTGTTTAATAATCTCGTAATTTACAAACAGTTGGGTCTTATAAACGGAAAACAAAGAGTTCACTTCTATTTTATTAACAGCAGGTATAGTAAAATTCTGTCAGAAATTAACAATAAATAATATTTACATTTATATTTGGAGCTAACGGATAGATTCAGGACCGTCCATAAAGGGGATTGGTAAATAAGAAATTTTCACCATATTATCACAAAGTTGGGGTCCCAAATTACCTAATATTTATATTTTACAGCACATATTCATTCTGCAGCCACAGCACATGTGTGTAGCATTCGAATTATCTCCCCATTACTGGCAATGTAGTCTAATACGTGAATGGCTCATCAAACTATGCGACCACTGAAGCGTGTAATACTTTGGTTAAGTTGAGATTAGGAATTGGATGTTTTTGGTCTAAAACGACATGTAAGATGCATACAAATATGCCCCTAAATGTAAAAAAAATAAAATCCTAAAAAGTTTCAAATGTATACTACATTTATTTAAGTTGGACTAACAATTTAAAAATAATCTAGTCTGTTAAAGCAGCAATATACTAGATAAAAAAAAAATTATTTATTTACACATTACCCGCCTCGGTGGCGTAGTTGGCTAACGCGCCTGTCGTGTTGAGCTCTACTGCTGAGGACGGGGAGATCGAGGTTCGAATCTCAGTCGGGTGAACTGGGAGTGGTTTTTCCTAAATGGTTTTCCACTCTCCCTCCACGCAAATGCGGGTTCACTTCCTCTAATTCAACCTTACCAATTCCTAATCCATTATCTTAATTAGTACTAAAGCGTATAACCCGAACGGGTAGTAAGACGCGGTGCTAAATATTATTATTATTATTTATACATTATGAAAACCACTACTTATTAGTAGCAGTATTTAGTAAAATAGGAAATATTGTTTTTTCTAGTAGTTAAAAATATATTAGAAAATTCTTCAAAATATGCATTATATGATGTAAGTGTGGTCTAAATATACTGTAAAACTTAAAATTACTAAATAAACAATTATGTAATAAATAGAAAAAATTAAGGCAGCTAAAAAAATATTAATATCACAATTAAATTTAAGTTTAGAGTAAAAATATTACATCCAAGCTGTGGAGTATTGCAAATATCTAAACAAAATAGCGGACTTTTATAACATATTTATAGATTTTTTTTTTTTACATATTTCACCTACTATACAAGAAATCTTTTAGATATTTTGAGAATGAAGGAGGAGGGAGCTTCGGCCCCTCAGTTCTCCTTTTTGTAAACGTCCCTGGTGCACATACGAGTATCCATCTGCATTTGAAGGATTCATATAAACAACTGAAAGGTCGGCCAGACCCATTTTTTGTGGAGGGGGTGGGGGTGAGGAGGAAGCACTCTTCCTTAGGCGCCTCGCGAAGTATTCTAATAAATGGCAAGAAGATTATTTTAAAAATGAAATCGCTCTTAAGTGTATTTACAAATCAATATAATTATTTTTTATAAAACCCTAATAAGGAGCTTCGTCTTTGAGAAAGAATATTGTTATTTCATAAACATGTTTTAATAATACTTTTAAGAGATGGAGGTTTTTACCCCCTCTCATCTCGCCCCTCTGTATGGCCCTGGAGAAGCGATCTGTTAACTCCCTGGGGATTTAATTTAATACGAACGTTTTTTTAAATCTGGAGATGATACAATAGCTGTAGGAAGTTTAGGAAGAAGCTTTAAAAAAGAATTGAACAAAAATAAACGTAAATTAACCAAAACCTATTTTTAGAACAAGTCACTGTTTTTTTCTTGTAGCTGCCAAACTTGACAGCTGCAGATCACGTAGCTTATATAAGTATAGCCTGATTTTGGTTGGCAGAACAGTAGAGAAATTTCAAACATAACTTCCGACTGTAGAACCAGCCCAATTTCCATAGTAAAGTCCTTTTTAGAAAATACAAATTTATTTGTTGCAGCCAAAATTGATAACATTTTATTATTTTATTGGTGCAATTTTTTAGAGTCAATAATATTCATTAAAATGGACAGCTGCAAATGCCATGACGTATGAAGTCGTGAAAGTATATCTAGTACATTTTATGGTGTAAGATAAGGCCCCTTTTTTGTTTTTTTGAAAATTGGACTGTACATCATACATTATAAGAATTAACTAATTTTAAATTCAATTCTATTAAGTGTTACTTAAGACACACTCCTTAGAACTAATTATTACCACGCACATTATCTGTATCCCCCACCCCCCCTCCCCTCTCATTCTTCTCATTCCAAGCCCCTTCTCCCCGCCTCCCCCTCTCCAGTCAACCGTCGCATCATTAGAGAGATTACAGAATGAAAAATAGCAGCGGTCGAGCAGGCAGCAGAGCAGATGTAATGACCTTAACTCTCGCTAGTATGATATGATGCCTTGTGCAGGTCGGTTGCTAGCTCGGTGTTCGTTGGTCCGCTAGTTGGTTCAAGTGACAGCGGAACATAACCTCCAAACTTCTACCTTCAACTGCAGGGAACAAGCCATGGCACAAAGAGGGTATCTGTACAGGAAGATCGCTATAGACGTCATTTGTTTAGTTATACGTGAGTTATATTCAATAATAAGTTTCATCCTAGAAAATTAGCAGAGAGAAGTTATACTTATTACAAGCACCCTTTTAATTAAGCAGTAAGAAAAAACATATAATAACAATACTAATTGGACAAACCTATCTGTACGTCTGCGTATATCTCCCTCTCGTAACAATGCAACTGTTCGATTTACAATCCAATTTTCATAGAGAGAAACTTTTCAAATACAAATTTTTTTCTGTCAACAATAATAACATTTTACTGTGTTATTAGTGTTATTTAAAAATTGCATTTAAAAGTGACAGATGCTTATCACATAACCTGACGTATGCGTGAAAGTCGAATAACTTATTTTAGCTGTTAGATAACTATTAAATTGGAATACAGATAGAGAGGAATGTTTTTAAGAGTTAATAGATTTACCGAAACATTTTTCATAAAAATGTAGGCTATACTACGTAAAGTCATGTGAGCTGCATCTGTAACTTTTCATAGATATTATTAATACATAATTATGTAATAATACTATTAATAAACTAAAATGTTATCGATGTTGACTGTAATTGTTTTAAATTCAATTTCTAACCAAACACTTGACATGGCCTAAACAATAAACATGCTGTAAATCACCTGATCACTTAAATATTATAACAATGTGATCATTTTCTTGTGGTTAAATAAGCAATAAGCAGTAATATAACCGCATAATAGGATCTTAGCTAACCGCTTCGGTGGCCGCATGGTCTAAGGCACTACTTTTGCAATAAAGTAGACTCTTATGACGGAGAGGTCGTTGTTCGAGACTGGTAGGGTGATTTTTTCCAAAATGGTTTTCCACTTTTCTACCACGCAAATGCGGGTGCATTCTCTAAATTCATCTTTCCTCATCCCAACTCATTAGCGTAATTAGTATATACGCGTATAACCTAAACAAATAGTAAGAAGCGGTGCTAGAAAAACAAATTTGAACAATTTTGCACTTTTTAAAAAATAATAAAAAATTGTTTGTAAGTTTTAAAATGGTTTCGGTGGCAAGGTGCCCTCTCAAGCCTGGTACCCCGGGCGTTCGCCCAACTCATGTACGAAACGAGATTGTTTCGCAGTATTACCGAGTCATTAGGACGGCCCGGCAAGGATACATAAGGTTCCGGTTCACAGGTCGAACATAAAAAATAGAACCGTCCCTCCTCTCGTACATTATGTAGATACTCGGCTCTGAACCAGTTTTAAAGTGTGTCGATAAGCAGGTTACTTACTTTTCCGAGAGTGATTATAGTACGAGGCAGTGGCGTACACAGGATATATTAGAAGGAGGGGAGCAGGGAAGTTACATTAATTATGAGGAAACCCGAATTTGTGTGAAGGGAGAAGATGAAACTATACATTACACCCGGGTGTGGTTTGATCTCCGACCTATCCGTCCCCAGCAAACTAAACCTTACACCGCAATGAACTATTCCAGAGACAGGTTTGGTCGCGGCACGCCCATTTCCGACCCGGCAGACAGTTGCTAAACTCTTCAGGACCTTACAACAATGTCCAATTCAAATGTTGAGCCGTGAGAAACTGCCGTGCCCGCTTTCAATCAGCGTTCATTGTTTCAGTTAGTCAACCACCCGCATCGCTGGTCAACCGGCGTTATTCTCGTAACACGCTGGAGAGCCGGTGACGGGGGTGGGAGGTCGAGGTTTTAATTCCGGTCGGATGTACCGAAGATGTTTTTACTCACTCTTTCTCCACACAAATTCGGATGCATTCCCCCTTAATTCTACCTCCCTCCTCTCTACCTTATGATGAGTACTATCGAATGATTTAAACTATCGTTTCCTAACTAACTAAGCAGACTATTCAAAACAATAAGAACTAAGGTCTAAGAACACACGGGAGGCCAAGAAAGAGATGGGAGCAGACAACAGAAAGTGTTCAAGAGAGATGAGCAGAATAGAAGAAACTAAAGGAGTAAGAGTGGTGGAGGAATAGAGGAAGATGCAAGCATTTTACTAAACTGACCTGATCACAGGCTGGAAACAATTGACGATGGTGAATATTATGTCTATTATCAAAATCATGGCCGCTTGCTTGTACCGTGCAAAGCAAACAGAACTAAAACACACAAGATAAGTTATTAATATCTCCTGCTGTAGGAATAAAATATTCAAAATTATCCATTATGAGCACTAACTAGATTATTAAAATTACTTTTAAAAAGTAGCCACATAAAATTGTAAAAATTTCATTCAATTTGAAAAAACCTATATCATTTTGCATAGAAAAAGAGGATATTTGATCATTCAAGTAATTTATTGTAGGCCTGATCTACAATTATAACCTTAATAGCAACGAATATTTTACATAATTATAACACAGCAAACATTCGAATTCGTAAGGACGACTATCGATCAGCAAGGAAGAGCACGTTACTGATTCACAAAAGTGGACCTAAATGAAACGAATATTTTGTGTAAATACAACAACTAAAACACTCAAAGCCGTAAGGACGACTATCAATTACCAACGCGAATAAGTTTGAATAGTTTTCATTCGAATGGTTTTTAAACTATTCACTAAGTCGATAGTATAATACTTGCGAAGTATTCGATAGTGGCCATCATTATTTATTAGTGTGAATACATGCTGATAGCCCGATGGATGGGGAGGAGGGTTGTTGAGATTCAGTGCTAAATAAAATTATATCAGCTGATCAAATACTTGTTTGAATAATCTCAAGGTAATCGCTTCAGCCGTGGCCATGATTTGACCTGACGAGAACAATCGCATGTACAGTTTAAACTAGCTCTGCCTACCCTGGCGACACTCCCCGACACGTCACTGGTATATTTATCCTTCACTCGGTGGGAACGTGGGTGGGGTTCCAGTGATTCGGAGTTCACCAAGAGCTCCATTCAGCCGTAACAAGGCGTCACACGACCTTCGTTATTCTTCAGAAGACAGCGGATTTGAGTTTACTGGAATAATTTTACCATGTGTAATGCAAATATCAGTTACGCTGACGCGTTTTGAAGTGTAGCCAGGTTAGGCAGAGCTTTTAAATTGTACTTGTGATTATGTTTTCATGATTCAGTGAGACCCTTAATCGTCAATTATCAACAGAACTACATTCTCCATTTAGGTACATAGATAATAGAAATTAAAATAGTAGGCCAACTCATTGTACAGTAACATATTTTCATTGTGGACAGCAAACATTTTAAAAAAACATTCTACAAACCAGAATCCTATTATAAACTAGATGTGAATTAATGAAACAAATAGCCGAAACTATTGTTAATGCATTTTAGTGAGGATTACACCTTTTAGATATCATATTCTGAAAATTGAAAAATGACACCTGGACACGGGAATCGAACCCGGGACCTTCGGCTTAGTACGCCACTGCTCTTACCACTGAGCTATCCAGGATTCGTCCCGTGCCCATGGTCATTCTTCACTCATAGTTTAAGGCAGAGTCT
>CABFVX010003159.1:0-26784 GCA_902151425.1 Timema shepardi
AATTGGCACTCAACGTGGGGCATCCAGTATCTGTATTTTACAAATGGCGTTCCAACGAGGGGCATCCAGCTTCTGTACTTTACAATTGGCGCACAACGAGGGGCATCCAGCTTCAGCACTTTACAAATGAGGAACAAAAGCAGTATGTTCTTCAAATTGTAAACGATTAACATCAACTCTTTCCTTGTTATAAGAACAAGACTTTGTCTCAAGGTCAATTATTGTAACTAGAATAAGTGATTCATCAGTTTTTGGTTTATTTTTCGAAAACCATATACTGAAAAATATAATAGATAATAATGTGGGCTTCTTGTCTATATCTAAAATCTTTGTTTGACATATATTTTTAGATATAATCAATAACTTGGAGGATAGTCAAATAAAATATACTTTTTTTTTACAATTAAATGATTATTTGAATTTAAAGGACCCAGGGGCACCCTTTTCCTTTATCCGATCGAGCTCAAATTTTTCACAGATAGTTTTTCTATTAATTGGAACTGATTTGGGGGTTGGCGCCAAAAAAAAAAATGAAGATAAGAGCCACCCTAACGCGCTTTATAAGGATGAAACGCTGGCCAATAAACACTAGAATAAAATTCAAGTGCCATTCTTGATTTCCCTGACAAAATAGAATTTATTGATTTTTTAAAAGGCTGTTCCTTCGATTGTGATACTTTGAACAAATGATTCCGAAAGAAAATGTTCTATAAGAGGTGTGTTGAACCTAAATTATTGTAGTCTTACTAAATTCATCACAGTGCAACCTTAAATATAATGTAAAACACTTTAAATTACTTCTTAAATGAATCTTGTAAAAAAATCCACTTTAATATCTCCTGTTGGGAGACTTAGCCACAAACCACCACATGAATAACCCCTAAAAAAACAAAAAAAACTATAGCTTTTAAATCACTATGTCAATATCAAACTTTTTTTTAAGGTCTGGGTATGAAAGTCATTATTCTAATTGTAATGTGTGCTCAGCAACGAGTAAACAAGTTTAAGAGTATTATGTGTATGTTAGTGTTAATTCGATAAATCAGGTTTATATACATAATCACTGGATTTTATGTATATTAACTAACAGTTCTTGTGAATGAGATGAATTTTTCATATTGTAGTCAGATTATTCACATTAACATGTTATTATGCATAGTAACCAGCACCCTCTTGTTAAAGATATAAATCTCACGTTTGTGCAAGTTTGAACGTCTGAGTCTTGTGTGTATCAATTTAGGTCTATTATTTTATTGAGTGTGGACATGAAGTGTTATCTTTATATGGAATCTGTTCATTTAACCTAACCTCATCTTCCTCAGAATATTATTATTTAACATTTCAGCCAAAACAGGGTTTGTTATGTAACCAGTTGAAATAATAAAATGCATGTACTTGATCACATTAACCACTAATATGATTACTTTAGAAAATAACCGGTCATTATGCATCTTAACTAATTTATTACTCTTATGGTAACACATATAAAAGTGTTACAACCAGTTGCAGAGGAACCTTATATTTTGTGAAATAAAAGGGGAGGGGGTAGCAAATGACTATATTTTTTAAACTTTCCATCTAGTTTGATGGGGGCTGGGTAGACCCTACCCCGGCAAATGTCTGAAAATTTGATACCCTAGAAACTAGTGGTAGTGGTCTTCTTCTGATTTTTTTAAAAAACTTAACTCCTCTACGCTCTATTAGAGGGGTCCTCCCGCATATATATTAAACAAAAAATTGAATACCCTAAGAAGATATATACAGTGGTCCTCACTCGTAAACCTTCTAAAAATTAGATTCTTTAAAAAGCTATTTGATATGGTGTCCCATAAGCAAATTTTTGAAATTTGAATGCCCCTGAAAGTAGAAATTACTCTTCCCATTATTTTTTTTTCAATTGGGTGTCTTTTGATTAAGAATACATTTTAGCAACCATATTATTGTTAAAAGTTCCCCAGCTAGAACTTTTAAAACAATCAGATGCTGTCTGAAGAAATTTAGAGTGGTCATCTAGTTGTTTTTTTAAATTTGATGCTTATAGAAACTAGTTATAGTGAGTGAGTAGTGAGTGGTCTGTCTCCAATAATCTTTTGAAATTTGTATGCACCTTGAAGTTATTTGAGAAGGTCCTCTCACAGAAAATTCTTAAAAATTGGATACCTTTATAAACTTTTTGAAAATTAAATACTTCTAAAGCCTATTAAAGTGGTAACTTCCCTAACAAATTTTTGAAAATTGGATGACTCTATAAGCTATTTAAGGTGATCGAGCATCACATGACATTTTTTGGGATATTCAATGTTTCTAGAAACTATTAGTATAGCTCCATCCCTTTTTTTTTTTTAATTGGGTGCATTATGATTAACTAGACAAGAAATGTTGACAGCTATGTTAATGATAAAAAATGTCAAGTTGTGTCATTTTTCTGGAAATTTAATATAAAATTGAATATAGGAAAATTGATATCGCTTTGTTTGGTCACACCTTTGAATAAAGGTTGTTTAAAAGTTTTAAATTCCCGACAGACAGCCAAATTCAAGCACTTTTGTAGTGTTTTATTTCTGATTCTTAAAATTCAAGTATAATTTCGAGTTTTCCCAATTTTCCAATAGAAAACGGAGTGTGGGGTGAGGGGAAGTAGAGTAACAATGATGTTTTAATTTTTGAAAAGCATCTCCAGCAAAGTTAGCTTAGCTATTTATTTATTCTTACTACATGTTCAAGTTATACACTTTAGTAATAATTACATTAATGAGTTAGGAATTGGGAAGGTTGAATTTAGATAAAGTGAACCAGCATTTGTGTGGAAGGAGAGGGGAAAACCATTTAGGAAAAACCACCCCCAGTTCACCCAGCCAAGATTCAACTCTCGGTCTCCTCATCCTCAGCAGTCTATTTCAACAAAAAAAAAACTAGCGCATTGGTTAGCTACGCCACCAAGGCAGGTTTAGCTCAGCTCGTGTTTGACTTTGATTTGACTCTGAAACGAAAGTCAGGAATGTAGTTTGAATAACGGTTAGGTCCAAATGGGATAATTTCTCCACAATTTTTTTTTATATAATTACTGAACCAAGACCCTCACATTTTTGTTTTATTAATTACCTTTCTTAGAGTTAGCCATTATAGTCGTTGATAATTTTAATGAAAGATATATAAATACAATGGCCCAATACCATGGGACACGCTAGGGACACATTATCGTGAATTTTGTATACATATGGGTCTCCGTCTGTATGTTTTTCTATTTTTGTATAGCTACTAACCATCGCCATTGCCCATTGGACTGTTAAACAAACATATTGTTGTCTTATATTTATTTGTTTGTGCATCATATCCAGTTAAGAGATGAATATCGACTTATTATGGTGTTTTAGCAGCTATGCTATGGTGACGGCAGCCTGCTTACTTTAGAGGACATTTTGTATTTTTGCATCGATAATACAGAGCATTACAGTACTCACAAAAATGACTAGATTTCCTATATTTGATGGAATAACATTGAGTTGTTGCATGGCGAGAGGGTGGTCATTTTATTCTTCCACATAGCCTACTTGCGTATATTATTATCAGACTGATGTGGCACGTGGCACACTTCCTTTATTGCATTATTACTTTTGTATCACTGTCAACCTGGGATGCCTCATCCATCACGACGTACACAAGGTATAATCGTACATTAGATTCCTATATTAATTAAATATTAATAAGTATTGTGATCACAAATTGCTTATAGTAGACGTTTAATAATATATACATATTTTATATTTTACTTTCAACCATAAATAAGGCTTATCAGAAAAGCCATGAGATATAGAGGATATAGCACTTTTGGAGGTCGAACATCTGGTTTTCACAGTAGACTACGAGTTTTATTTTGGTAAAAAAAAAGTCAAAGCAAAATAGGCTGTGATGATGGTACCATTCAAATAAGAGACAAACTTGTCCGTACAAAGAAAAGAAAACCAGGTCAATTCATATAATTAAGATTAACTTATTCAATTTTTCATTTAAAAAATGTTTTAAATAGGATTATTAAAGAAAAGGTAAAAAATAAGATACAAGCTTAATTTATTTATATTTTCATTTAAAGAATGTTTTAAATAGGATTAATAAAGTAAAATTAAAAGTATAAATGTAATTATGATATAAAGTTAAGTGATATTCTGAAAATTGAAAAATGACACCTGGACACCGGAATCGAACCCGGGACACTCCCGTGTCCAGGTGTCATTTTTCAATTTTCAGGATATATCTTTGTGGAGTGATCCTTCACTAAATGCATACATAATAGCTCAGCTATTTGATTCTTAATGTTAAGTGATGTTAAGTAATAGTGTTGAGAAGCGATAAATGAGCGTCACGCAGGTTTGGCCATCTAAAGGGAAAAAAGGCCATAAGGGTAAAAAGTAAATCTAATAAAAATAAAAAGGTTATCAAGGTTAAATAAAAGTGGTAAAATAGATAAAAAGTGTCAAGGATAAAAAGAGAGGGAACTCAGCAAAAAGGGCAAAAGGGATATTAATAGGGTAAAAACGGGTACATAGGGTAAACGAGATAAAAAAAATTACATAATAATTTTAATTGTATTTACTTTTCACAAACTTGATCCTTTTTGCACTTTTTACAACCTTTTAACCTTTTTGACATTTTCTCCTTATTAGCCTTTGAATAACACTTTTTACCCTTTTTAAAAATGTTTTAATTTGATTTGCTTTTTTCTATCCTTGTTACAATTTTTAGAATTTTTACCCTACTATTTGTGCTAGTGCTAAATCAATTCATAAAAGTGCACAATCTTCTATGATTCTTTGTGCAACTAGAGTGACTAAATTAAGATCAGGTGCAATGGAGAAAATGCTAACCAATTGGATAGAACATCACAACCAGCACAACACGCACCTCTCCGAAACTGTTATTCAAGAGAAAGCAAAGACTGTGTATACAGATCTCACAAAAGATGCTGAAAAGCTGACAACGTTTTCATCAAGATGGGGTTGGTTTACTCGTTTCAAAAGTCAACATGCATTCCACAATTTAGAACTGACTAAAGAAGCAGCCGCAGACCATGTTGCAGGTGAGACATTTAAACAAACCACCTCCAAACAAGACATTTCAGAGGGAGGATACACACCAAAGCAGGTGCTTAATCTTGATAAAACTGGCCTGTTCTGGAAACTAATGGAAATTTGCACATTTATTTGTTGAAGAAAAAACAACACATGGTTTTAAGGCATCCAAGGACTGACTCACACTTATTTTTGTAAGAAACGCTTCCGGAGATTACAAATAACAACCCGTCATTATTTACCATTTAGAAATCCTCAGGCATTAAAATCTTATGTTAAAACCAGCTTGCCTGTTATTTGAAGACCCAATACGAAATGATGGATGACATATAGCATTTTCTGTGAGTTTTTTTTTCCAGACAGCTACAGGATGAGGTGAAGGCCTATTGTAAGAAAGAGAAAATTCCTTTTAAAATCCCTATCTTACTTGACTTTCTAGTCATACGCCTGCTGTTGTGGGGTTACATGAAAATATACAAGTTTAATTTCTTCCTCCCAATACCACATCTATAGCTCTGCCCATGGACCTTGCTTTTGAGCTATTATTTTCATAGAACCTTCTAAATGCCTATCAAAAAGTGTGTTACACACAATAAACTAACCATTAAGGAGTTCGGCACCAGTTTAACATTAAGAGTGTGATCCGTTGTGAGGCCTGGAATGAAATCACTCCTTGTGGTATAAACAATATATCAAAGAAGTTATGGCCTGAAGTTGTAGCAGGCATTTCCGACATGGCACAGACAAATTGGATTCACAAACGTTGATGAAGAAAATGTGGATGAGCTCCCAACCACTCATAAATTGAAGTTTCACAGTGGTCACATGCTTAAAGATGTCAGCCTCATCTTATCTGGTTTGCTGGTGACAAGGCGGTCTGGTTTAGTATTTTATCCAATATATAGAGGTGTTTTTGCTATAAATTTCCCACTTTCCCTCCCGCAGTTGTTTGTATATTTCCTATAAATTCAAACTTCTGCATTTCTACCTTATTAGTATAAATAAGCAAGGACCAAACGTTTGGTTGCATGTGGAACATACAAAAAACTCTATCATTACAAGGGCCTACATTTTGATGCCATTTTTTCTATTTGTAAATTACAGACAATCTTCATGATCCCTTGGTTGTAGATACGTATAATTTAAAGATCAACTTTAGTCATGTTTGCCAATTTGGATTTATAAGTTACATTTTCATACTTTTAATGAACTTTTAGATAGTTCTATTAATATTGATGTTGTTTAAATTAATGAATACTCAAACCAAAGATTATTCATTACACAATAATTAGAATGACAAGATAATGTAGGTAGGCTCCGATTTAATCTAGTACTCTCTACCTTTGCAAAACCAAATTCAAATTTCTGGTGAGCCACTGTAACTAAACTGGACAGATTTCTGTGGAAGGGTGTTGAGTCAATTTTTATGTTTAGCAAAATAATTTGTTTACTAAAAGTTTTTTATTAAATAGAGATATATTTTAATTTCAGTTTGTTAAGAACTTGATAATTTATGTTGTTTTTTCAAGTTTTCATGAAATAGTTTAGGTAATATTTGTAAAGTTCAAAGTATTTTTAAAGCATTTTTAATATTATTATATGGGTGATTTTAAAACATTTTTTTTTCAGAATATTAATCAGAAACATTAAAAGATAGCTACAATAACCAAGTGGTGCACACAAAACTTTGCTTTTTTTTGGGGGGGGGGGAGGGCAGGGGGGAGGATAAAGGATAGGTAACAAACTTATTTATCTACATCAGTTTTCAAATGGGAATTGAAGTGGCCCTTTTAAAGTGCATGATAGATAAATAATATAGTTTTTGAAAATCAAATCATAAACATGGTCTTAAAACTTTTCATATGAATTAAACACATTTTTAGTGCTCTATATTATGTTTATACATAATAAGTTGTAGGATTATATTAAAGTTGTTTGTGATCTTGCATTTCATATTTTAGCCACACAATCTGAAAATAGGGTGATTTTGACAATGCATATTGTCAGCGATAGATCGGTATCCATAATATATAGCGTTTTTGTTTTTTGAGTTTTTATGTTTGTGGTCAGAGGGGGAGTGATTTACAACTCTGGGGGAGAGGATTATTTTGATAAGTCACAACCTGTGATTAATAATATTAATAAAAAAGCAGTGTCTAGAATTGGTGCAGGAAGAAAGATTTGAGTTTGAAAATATTTTAAAGGCTATATTCTTAAAATAGCAAAAGTAAAAATAATAATACAAACACCAAAGAAGATTAATTATTCTTGAAAAATAAATACAGCTTGAGGATGGTCTAACACCTGTTATTTGTTGAATCATATCTAGTTTTGATATGAATTTACATAGGTTATTGCGATTTCAACCTCCATTGGGCTGTTAAGAAAACAAGCAATTGAATATATAGGTTAATACCTACAGGTCTAGGCTACTTCTCAACACAATCATCTCTTGAATTGAGACACTCATTGTATTGGGGTATGAGTTTCTGTATTCCTACGTCAAAGAGGGTTGCCACCTGGGAGCTTAGCCATGAGTGAATGCCATCCTTCAACTCCTTGTTGTTATTGAAGTGCTGCGGTCCCAACAAGGTTTTCATCTGTGTGAAGAAGTGATTATCACTTGGTTTCAGGCAATACAGAGGGTGGCCAAACACCTCCCAACCAAAGTGGTCCAGCAACACTTGTGTGTGTGCAGCCCTGTGGGGCACAATGCTTGATGTCAACATACCTTGCCTTTTGTTATGGATTGCCTTGCACAATTTTCTTAGTGTTTCACAGTATCTTTCTGTCATTATTATTGTGGTTTCTGGTTACATGAAGTCTGTCAAAAGCACTCCTTTCCTATCCCAAGAAAACGGTTGCCAGAAGCTTTTTGTTCAAACTTTTTGGGTTTGTTTGATGAATGTGTGGACATACACGGCTTTTAATGCTCTTTGCTTTCGTCTTTCATGAATTGAACTCATGTTTAGTTAGTTGTAATGAGATGGTCAAGAAATTCATTCCCAACTTAATTGTAGCGTTGCAAGAATGTCAAAGCTGATCCCATACTTTGTATTTTGTTCAAAACTCCAATTTCATTGCGAGTTGCATTTAAAAGAAGGTTAAGATATGAATAGCCCTCATATTTATTATTTACAACATAAATAATTATAATTTACAGTGAGTAAAATGATCTGGTCCATGAATCCTCTTTCATACCAGGTAGAGCAGAGGTGGCCAAACAGTCAATTGCGATCTACCGGTCGACCACGGCTGCTAGTAGGGTTGATTGATTAAAAAAGATTGAGGATGAAAATGAAAGAAAGGGTTTGCAGATTTTTCTCTAATAATCTTTAGAAAATCAAAATATCGAAGCTGTTTGACTGATGAACAATCCTACCCTCGTTTATGACAGAGTATTATTATTATTATTATTATTAGCACCGCGTCTTACTACCCATTCGGGTTATACGCACTTACGCTAATGTGTAGTGGTAGGGTGATTGTGAGATGAAATGGAGGACCTACAGTTTAACGTGGAATTCGAACCACAGTGGAGGCCTGGCATTCCCCACATTCACAAGATGTCTTGTCAGAGGTGAAGGAAAGGTTTGATAATCAGATAAATTTGTGCCGGGACCGAGGATTGAAGAGTAATAATCATAAAATAGGATTCAGTTGGTGTACGAATGGACAATGTGAATGTGAGGGCCGCTATATGCATATGATGCTGTATTAATGGCTGAGAATGAAAGTGACTTGCAGAATGCAACAGATAGAATGGACCTTCGTATAAATATCTCCAAAGATTTTTTTTTTAGCATTGAGTCTTACTATCAGTTTGAGTTACACACTTCTCTAAAGTAAAGGTGATCGTTTTTGATAAGGAGAGATTAGGAAAGGGAGAATGTTTTGTAAAAATGGAAGGCTAGATGATGAAATCGACAGATGAGTGGATGCATCTCGAAAAATAGTTGGCTATATGTGGACTATTGCAAAGAATGAAGTAGTATCAAAAGCAGTGATGTCATGTCAGGGCAAGTAAGGCAAGCACTGCTTGCCTTTGATTGAAGATGTGTAATTATTTTAATTAATGTTTAGAAAAATATTCTCCTCGTTATCATTTAAATGTAATTCAAGCATCAGTGAGTTTGAAAAAAAAACAATCCCACACATGGCAGTGCAGTGACCGTACCATGCATACAAGATGTGCACTAGTCCATCTAAAGGTGGTTGAAAGTCTGTATTTGTCTGACTTTCAGCCCATTGCTCTAGCAAGTGTAGTTCTTATTTGTGATGTCATAGATTTCAAAGGGGAGAGAAGGGGAAGAGCTGCAGATATCAGGTAAAAATGCAAGCAGCCGAGCTACGACTTCTTTTGCCTGAAAGGTGACGACTAGAACCAAAGTCAATACTCTTTTCTTCCCCTTTCAAAACAAAGGGAGATGGTATGGCATGAAAGGGGAAATTAATATTCTCAAAGTACTGACCCTGCGCCTACACATCTTTAAGCCTGGTACATACGACATAACTTCTTGTACATAAAGTTGTACAAGAAGTTGCAGGCTGAAGATGGCGTCATTTGAAAACCAAAGCTTGTACAAGATCTGCTTTGCACAACTTATTGTATACAATTTCAGGAAATAGAATGCGTCCTATATCAGCCATGTTTCTTGTATAACATTTTAGGTTGTAAATACAAAAGCTTCGTCTGCTAGACAATTACTTTTTTTTTAAATAGTAATTGTAAGTAAAACAGCTAAATGCTTGAAAACAAATAATTAAAATTAAAGGAGGTTAAACCCCAAATATATTGGTTTTAAACTGTTTTAAAACAATATTAAGAGATTTAAATTACTTTTTATCTCCATTATAATTAGGAATGATAAAGAAATTATTTACATTAAATACCAATATTTTCCAAATCATTCAATCATTATTTTTCCATAAAAAGGGCAAAAATGCCTTCTTTTTTCTTCTTCAAATATTGGATTCAATCACAAATGCGGTGTGAACAGTCATTGGCTACAATTTGTATGCAATCTATGTGACCAAGATATTGTACAAGAAGTTGTGTCGTGTGTACTGGTTCTTAGAGTTTTGTGGAGTTTATTGTAACAGGTGCTTTTGTTTTGATCTGTGATCAGTGAAAGCTAACAAACAAAAGTTTATAAGTATATGTCTATACTAAGTAATAACACAATAATGTAAATCATAAAATAGAAGGACGCCCAAAGCCACAACTATCATAAAAAAAAATATCTTCTTGAAACACAAAACATTTTAAAAAAATTCTAGGACCTTGCCTTTTAAGGTTGGGGGAGCCCCTTCCAAGCTTGCCTAAGAATTTTGGTCACAAGACACTACTGATCAAATAAGGCAAAAAATACATTATATAAAAGTATGTTAACACACCATATGGTTGTTTGGATGTGAAGCATGCATTTGTCAGGGGAAACACAAGAGCGAGGTGAATGCATTTGCAATGAGATATCTCAGAAAGTATGTGGAAAAACTCGTAAAGAGAGTCAGTAATAATGAATGGGTCCTGAAGAAGCGTAGTCTAAAAAATAATCCAATAGGTCAATGTGAAAGAAGGGTCTTACTTTGTTTTGGGCATGTTGAGAGGATGAGTGTGGATCAAGTGGCGAAGCAAAAATATGAAGGTAGAGTGTGTGGATCAAAAGAAAGAGGTAGACCATTTAAGACGTGGCTAAATTTGGTAGACAAATGTGTGAAAATGAGACACATTTAGAGTTTTAAGAATAAAAGAGCTTGTATGATTCAGTGTATGGATGTTTTTTAAGTGAAGGAAGTATGCATGGATAGGGAAGTGTAGAGAAAGTTACTGAGGATGGATTAAGTACAAAGTTGTTTATTGAGCTATATGCACAATTTCTTGCTTCAAACCGCAAGGGAACAGTGTGATTATGTATGTATGTATGTATGTATGTATGTATGTATGTATGTATGTAGAGTTAATTTATTTTCTATAAGAGCAAGCTATGGATTTATGTCATTTTTAACAATCTTTCTCCAAAATAGTTCATCATTCTAAAATATGTTAAAATTGCTCTTGGCTTTTTGAGTCAACTCAAAAAGTGACTAGGATTATTGAAGAACGGCCATTGGTTGACATATAATGACCGAGTATTCAGAGGTTTTATGACATTAAAATGTATAAAAGTGTTTTAGAAACACCTCATTTAATAACTATCCAACCGTGAAGAGGTGTAATATGTAGAATGTGAAGTGGCTTGTGCGACCCATTGGAAAGACACATGTAACTGTCTATTGGATTAGTGGGTCCATAAAGAATTTTCAGAGGAAGGATTTACGGGAAAACATCCAGCGCGAGATTCAAGCAGTGTCTCCTTAGGCTCTGGCTGCCACCTTAAGAAATAATGGAGTGCCATGTTTCTTTGTTTTTGGAAGCCCAAGGAGGATACTTCCAGCCCATGTTGTGATAGGCCCCCATTTCTCATAAACACAGGTAGGACATATCCATGTTTTGTTTCATTTTGGCTTGTCTGGTCGATTTAGACTGACACTTTCCAGGGATAATTTCAAGTGGGACACCCTGTAGTTAGTTAGTTCAAGATAATGTGATCTTGATGGGGAAATTTCTGTAGTTGTTATGCGGCCAGCACATAAAGTAGTAAATGGGGTGTTTATTTGAATGTGTGCTTATTTCTTCAGTTCACTTTTTCTTCTCTTCTATGAATTACATTTAAAAAAATAGAAGTTGAATGTCTCAATTTCACAAATATTACAATAGTTTTAAAGTTCTTTAGTGAGATTCTTTGTATTTTCCCAGTTTTTTTCAGACTCAGCAAATTGCTTATGTTTTCCCTGGTTCTCTTTATCTTCCAGGTGTTTTGCAACCCTGTGTCTAGTTGTGTAACAGTGTTAGGGGTTATGATGCGCCAGGGAAACCAAGAAAACACTAGGGATTTATTTGTGCCTTGAAAAAAACTGGGAAAACACAGATAGTAAGAGAAAAAACTAAAAATATATGAAAATATTTGAGTTTGGGACATTTAGCTCCAAACATTAAACAGCAGGCCTGTGATTAGAAGAAAAAGCTAAATGAAAAATTAAACAAAGTTGATTTGAACATATTACCTCTCCCAATCTCTTTTTTTTTACCCAATAATATTGTATTTAATTGCTGCATAAATGTATCCAACACTTTCTCCCTCAGAGTTAAATCATCATGTTCTAAACACTAATGGAATGACCTCAATTTTACTAAAAATGAAATTTTATTCCTCTATGCTACTTTATAATTTATTTGAGAAACTGGGAATTCCTTCTAAAAAAACCAGTAAAACACAGGGTTTAGTATTTAGAAAATAGATGCAACCCTGATGTTGTAAAAGTAATTGTTTTGACATAAAAAGGTATGCCAACTATCAAGGTTTACAAAGATAGCTCTCATCATAATAATACTTATGAAAAACTTGCAATGATTTGTAAATGTGTTTTAGAAGAATTGCATTTTTAGTGTGTACTTCTTGATCAATTTCAAACACATGACCTTGAGGATTGATTAGTAAAATTTTTACCAACTTTTACAAAACTTTATCTAAGAGAGGCCTATCAACAAGTTAAACTAGATGAAAGTTCTAAAAAACCTTGAACCATAAGTACTCAAACTCTAAAGAGATCATTTATGCATAGCCGTGTATCATATGGTATTGTTTCAGCGCCAGGAATATTCCAAAGAATAATAGAAAATCTACTTCAAGGGTTATCTGGTGTAATTGTATTTTTAGATGATATATTAATAACAGGTTCTAATACTACAGAACATTTGAGTAATTGAAACATGTGCAAAAGACTTAAGTGACCATGGAATGACAGTTCCTCTGGATATGTGTCTGTTTTTTCACAAAGTTTATAATACCAGGGGTTTGTTATTGCTAAAGATAGCTTAAGAACAACTGATGATAAAATTGAAGCAATTGTGAATGTTCCTGTACCATTATATGTAAAGAGAGACACTCAATTTAACTTTGATGAAAATTGTATTAAGTATTTGGATATGATTAAGGGAAAATTTGTATCCTCTAAAGTACTATCTCATTATGACTCAGGAAAACACCTAAAACTGGCATATGACAACTTGAGCTATGGGCTTGGCTGTGTTTTATCACAAATTGAAGATTATGGTAGTGAAGGTCCTATATCATATGCTTATAGAACGTTTTCAAAAAGTGAAATAAATTATGGACAGATAGACAAGGACGCCGTAAGCTTAGTATTCTGTGTAAGAAAATTCAACGAATTCCTCCAAAGAAAACATTTTAGTTTATGTACAGATCACAAGCCTTTACAAAAAGAATAATACTAACATATTTTGAAGCCAGTCGGTTATAACACTATGTGGTATTTCTTTCAGGTTATGATTTTGACATTTTTTATGTTAAATCGCATCAACATGGTAGCGCTAATGGATTATCTTGTTTACCTTTAAATAATTCTAAGTATGATGATAATGAAGATAATGTTTATTAGGGTACTTATTTATAATGTCTATAAGGTGTTAAGATACCTTTAAATTTCAATAATGTCAAAAATTAAACTCTTAAAGATCCAACCCTAAGTAAGATTTTAGGTTATGTCATGTATGGTTGGCCTAAGATTTTCATAATTCCTGACCATACCATATTCCTAAAGGAGGGCTGAGCTAACTACCGAACATGAGATCCTAATGTGGGGCTATAGAGTCGTAGTACCAGAAAAGTTCAGGGAAAGATTATCAGATGAATTGCGTTCAAGCCATCTGAGCATTGTTAAAATGAAACAATTAACGAGGTCTTATATCTGGTGGCCAGGATTCAATTTCAACATCGAGCAACTATATGTTGTTCATCCTGCCTGATGGAAAGACAAAAGCCAACCAAAAGTTTTTTTACATGTCTGGAAATATCCCAGAAAGCCGTGGTCTAGAATTAATCTAGATTCCCTCGCTCCATTTAAATCTATTATGTATTTAATCATCGTAGATGTATACACAATATGACTAGAAGTATTTGAAGTTTGCTTTACAGCAGCTAGTCAGATTATAAGCCATTTGCAAGGTATGGTCTGCCTGAGCGAATTGTAAGAGATAATGGACCACCTTATATATCCTATGAATTTAATCATTCTTTACAAATGAATGAAATTAAGCATTTATTAATACCTCCATATCATCCATAGATTAATGGTTTAAACTAAACTTAAATGTGCCTTACATGATAAAATCAATGTGGCGTTAGGTTTGAGTAGATTCTTATTTGACTACCACAGCTCTGTCCATGCAACAACAAATTAAACTCCAGCTTAACTTATGTTTAATATAAATCTGAAAAATAGGTTGGATTTAATTTTATCCTGACCTCCGTGAAATTGTTGTTGGTAATCAAACCAAACAAGTTGAGTATGCCTGTGGTAATAAAGCATATGACTTGTTTGTAAATCAACCAGTGTTGATAAAAGATTATTGATCACAAAATAAATGGATCCTAGATAATATTGTTAAGAAGTTAAGTAATGCCACACATCAAGTTAAGCTTGATTCTGAAATTAAGTGTAAAATATATATAAACTAATCAATTGGCCTTGATACACTTTACAATAATTATAAAGAACTTGATATAACAGTAGAGCCTATACTTCCAGAGACAACATACAGGTATTTTGTTGATAATCAGCCAAATAACAAAACACCTGTTAGAAGGAATAATGGGAGTTTTTCATCACAAATACCTCTTGGTGCATTAAGTATGACTAAATACAGTGATTAAACTGATATACTTACACCATTACCCAAAGAAAATGAATGTAGGTATCCCATACATATTAGACAACCAGTTGTAAGATTGGATTTATAAGCCTACTTAATGTTGTTTGGTAATGATATATTATTGTACCATTAATCAAGTATGTATAAGATTGTTCTTATTTCAATTTGTATTTTCTTTTGGATGTACATTTTGTATTTAATGCAAATGTTGTTAAACCTTAAGTTGTAGTCAATATATTTAAGAAGAATGAAGTGTGACATATTAACTAGTATTTTAAGCCAATTGATATATAAAACTAGTATTTTGAGTCAATTGATATATAATACTTGTGTATATATTGTAAATAATATTTTATGTTGGCTAACCTGTTGAAAATGAAAATAAAGCGTGCTCATTGGCAACCTTCCTACCTCTTTGCGAGTGTCATATTTGACACAGCCCAGTCTACTTAAATCCTTCTTCTATCATACATCCAAGTGTTTGTTTATTCATAATTCATGATACTTTTATTTAATTCTTCCGATTCGTTCATAACAGAGATCAGGAAATATGTTACAGAACACACTTTGCCAGTTGATAAAACCAATATAAACTTCTTCCGTGACTTCCAGAACTTTCTCTGAAATTATTATCAGAATCCTGGTGACATCTTTGGTTCCTTTTCCTTCTCTGAATCCAAATGGATATTCTTCCATCTCCCCCACATGAGATATAAATAAGGCTGATAGTCCAATAGTCACTGTATTTCTTGGCTTGTTTCTTTTTTTAGTTAAATTCGTTTTAATTTGTAGTAAGGAGAAATATGAAATTAGTATTACAAGGAACGTACGCAGTAGAACGACGATTGATTCATTGATACATTTTTTTTTAAAAGCAACCATGGTTACATCTTGAATTCCTTAGGCCATGTACTTGTTTCATAGAACCTATCCTATTAATAAGTTTTGTCAGAGCCATTAATCCATTGTTTCCCAGTTCCTTCAGAAGGTTCTCGTATGTTGTCATCTCCAGTAAAATATTACATTACAGTAAAAGAATAATCGTGCAGAATCTGAAATTGATTCTGTTGGGATGAAGCCTAACCACTCATATAACATAATTTAATATAGCTTAGTGCCTACCATTAATTTAGTGTATTGGTCTGATTCCATACAAACTCACCATTTGTGCCAAGGTATTTTGGGCAAATACAAGGCAAATCTCCTGCACTTGTGCAGTGCACAATCTTCTTCCACAGCACATGCTAGTTCTTTGAATTAGAAGCTTTACAGCCCCAAACTGGCAGGCCTTGTGTGTTTCGATTTGGATATGTACAGAAATATTAGTTGAAAATTGTGAAATGAGCAAAGTTAGGAAGCAACAAATATAAGTGAATGGTGGTTCTACAAAAAGGAAAGGGGTACAAATGGAATTTTAGTAAATATTGAGATAAGTGTATAAATGCAAACTAGATATGGCCAAATATTATGTGGCAAAATGACATAACTAAATTCCCATCATGTGGTGAGCATTTTTAACTATTATTGTAAATGTTATTATAAAAGAAGATTATATGAAGTCTGATAAGGAGCACAGTGAGTGTAAGTATTTACTTCATTATTTATAATTGTTAGCAAAGGTTAATGTCGAGTACACAAAATTAACGTCTGAGACGAACATAGAATCTACAAATACACTTAGTGGGCTAATTAACACGAAAGAAAGTTAGCGTGAGCACAAAACGACGCGGTCGGTTTGGTGACTGAAAAAGAACTATGTAACGGAAAGTTATGTGATTGGCTAACTCGTGATGCTTGCGCTACTGCAGCGCCTCTCGTGATTGGTGCAGTGGTTGGATCGTGCATCTTAGTCAGTGTCTCCAACACTTCCCCTCGAGACAACAACTGAAGACTCATCAGGTGCCTTTATCAGTCCCAGGAGATCAACACAGTGTCCATGCTTTGATTTAGTCAAAGCCTTGGTTAATACATCAGCTGGCATCTCTTCCGATGCCACGTGTCCCAGCACCAGTTGACCCGACTCAACAATCTCTCGTACAAAATGGTGACGAATGTCAATGTGTTTGGTACGTGCATGAAAGACAGGATTGGTTGCCAGCCTCTGCGCCCCAACATTGTCATTGAGCAGTTGAAGTGGTCCAAATTCCTCCTTTCCAAGCTCTAGCAGGAAACGCTGGAGGTGCACGGCTTCCTTGGCTGCTTCACTCAGGGCCATGTATTCGGCCTCTGTGGTAGATAGCGCAACAGTCTGTTGCTTCCTTGAATCCCAAGCAATCGCACCTCTATTCATGACGAAAACATATCCTGTAAAGGAACGCCGGTCATCAAGTGATCCTCCCCAGTCAGCATCTACGTAGCCTGTCAATGAGCCTTTCCCACGCTTGTAGGAGATTCCCTGGTCTGCAGTGCCCTTGAGGTACCGAAGCACCCTCTTTGCTGCGCTCCAATGAGTACCGTTGAAACAGTCGTTAAATTGACTTAACACACTAGCTGCATGAGATATGTCCGGGCGTGTGGCCACTGACAAATATAACAAGCAACCAACTAGTTCTCGGTATGGGGGTCTCTCACCATCTGAAGTTGACCATACCTCACCCTTCGCCAGCTTCGTCCCGACGTCTAGTGGGGTTGAAACAGGCTTGCAATCCGACATACCAAAGCGTTGAAGGATGTCTTTTATGTACGTCTTTTGACTTACAAATATCCCACCACAGTTTCTGGAGAAATCCATCCCCAAACAGCGCTTCAGATCACCCAGATCCTTCATCTCAAACATCTTTCCAAGTCTGTCCCCGAAACGGGTAGTTTCTTCAGGGTCACGACATATTATCAAGATGTCGTCGACGTAGATGATGATGATCATGATCTCTTCGTTCCAATGCCTTATATACACACACGGGTCTCCATTGGTGGGTTTCGCGCCCATGGTGCGCAACTCTTTATCTAGACGCTTGTTCCAGGCACGACCAGCTTGTTTTAGGCCGTACAGAGCCTTCTTTACATGGCAGACCCTGTTACCTGTTGCTAACTTGTCTAGTGTGGCTCTCGCCCTGCTGACTGTCTGATCCTTGCGTCCTTTACTTCTCACTATGTGCTCTAGGACTTCTTCAAAACGATCTGGTACCTCCATGAATACCTCCTCATCCAGTTTCCCGTTTAAATAAGCTGTTTCCACATCATACTGGCGTATGTGCATATTGTTCTGGGCTGCAAATGCAACAACCAACCGTATTGAATCTAGTCGTGCAACTGGCGCATACGTCTCGTGAAAATCCCTGCCGTACTGTTGAGCATATCCCTTCGCCACTATCCTGGCTTTGCGCTTCTCCAGAACGCCGTTTGCCCCGTACTTATTTCGTAGCACAAAGCGACTGCCGATCACCCTTGACGCTTTTGACCTGTCCACTAGATCCCATGTGTCCTTTGCAAGAATTGACTCCACTTCATTTGCCATGGCCAACATCCATTCGGTTGAATCCGTACTTGTCATTGCTCGAACAACTGGAACTTCAGTCATAAAAACAAAGTCATCCTTGACGACATGATTCGCCATTGCATAGACTCTGGGGGGTCTTCCGGGACGTCCGGTCCGCAGTACCCTCGGCCTTCCTGGACCTCTTCTTACAGCGTTCAATGGTTGTTCTGGGGGAAAACCCTGGAAACCCTCAGCGTCTTCGTACTCGTCGTAACGTTCCTCTGGTAATGGCTCTTCGGTTGGATGATGCGATTCTTGACTATTAGAGAGGTTGATCATGACATGTTGATCTTCACTCTCCGTGGCATTAAGATCAACTGAAGAACTTGACAAATTTGGGGACTTGTCCTGCGGGAGGAAGTCCTCCCAATTCTTCGATGACTGGATCGTAGTCCTGTCCATGAAAATCACATCTCTGGATACCTCGATCTTCCTCTGCTCCGGTAGCCATACCCTGTACGCCTTTGACTCTGAGCTATAACCTACGAAGATGCCTTTCTTTGATCTTACTTCCAGCTTCCCCTTGCCCGGCGTTCTGTCCATGACGAAGACTTCGCTCCCAAAGATCCTAAAGCTGGACACGTCCGGTGGCTTCCCAAACCAAACCTCATACGGGGTTCTTCCCTTTAGTTTACTTGTTGGTGACCTATTGCGTATGAAGTTTGCGGTGTTGACGGCCTCCGCCCAAAAAGTCGGTGGCAGTCCGGACTGGATTAAAAGGCAACGTGCCATCTCCATCAGTGTCCTGTTTCTCCTCTCAGCAACTCCATTTTGCTGTGGGTTGTAAGGTGCAGTCAAACGCCTCAAGATGCCGTGTTTTTGGAGCAGTTGGTCAAACTGTTTGTTGACATATTCGCGTCCGTTATCCGACTGTAGGCACTTAATCGACTTTCCCTGTTGGGTGCTAACAAGTGCCCTGAAACTATCAAACTCATCCATCACTTGGTTCTTTTGTTCGATGAATCTCACCTCACACCATCCTGAAGAGTCGTCTATGAACGTAGCGAAGTAGAGCTTCTTTCCGTGTGAAGCGACTCGCATTGGACCACAAATGTCGGAGTGTATGAGCTCACCCAGTACCGACACTCTCTCTGAAACCCTTGGAAATGGAGCACGACACATCTTCCCCTGGAGACAAACACTACATTGAAAATCTTTGTTAATGTCCTCGATGTTGATTCCTCGAATCGATCCCATCTTGATAGCCTCACGTAGTGACTTAACATTAAGATGTCCCATGCGAGAATGCCAATCCTCAATGGAATTCCTTTTTGGAGTAATAGCGGCGTCATCCGGGCCTGAGATCTTCCTGCATTCTTGGTCGTTCAACTCTGGGAAATAATATAGCCCGTTTTCCCGTTTCGCGATAAGCAGCACATTGTCATCCTGATCGATGATCTCGGCCTTTGCCTTACTAAAGATCACTTTGTGACCTCTGTCGGTAACTTTACCGACCGAAATGAGGTTAGCGCGTAGGCCTGGTACATACAATGTGTCTTTGAATTCGATCACCTTTTGATTACCGCTCACGCTTGTCCCAAATGACACGGTACCGATTCCTTCAATGTCCGTGCAGGTTCCGTTAGCGAGATTTAACTTTCCATGATCGAAGTTCCGACTGATCTGTGCGAACGACTCGATACTCCCACACATGTGAGACGTGCATCCACTGTCGAAACACCAGCTAACACGACCCGCATTGTTTGCAATTTTAAGTGCACCTTTATTGGATGTGTCCGTCGCGGTTAGGCACACGCTTTCGACGATTTTCGCGGATTGTTCGTTCGACATCCTTGTCTTCTGACAGTTTTTCGCCCGGTGTCCGATTGCATTGCACTTAAAACACTTCATTTTAGAGTCCTTTTTCGCACCATAGTCTTTGTTCAATTTCTCCCATCTGGGCTTTTCTCGTCTATTACTTCCGACCGACTTTCCCGCGTACATCGCGTTTTGCGTTGAGTTCCGGCTCGTTTCCTTACGCGCGTCGAATTCCTCCGTAACTTTGATTCGAAGCATCTCCAGAGGCGGTAATGCGTCACGTGACGACATGGCGCAACGAAAGTTTTCGTAGCTCTCCGGTAGGCTGCGCAAAAACATGACTGCCAATAGCTCTTGATTAATATCAACTTCAAGTTCTGCCAACCTATCCACCATGTCGAAAAAACACCGAGTGTGTTCATGCATGTCGCCGCCATCTTGTAGTTTCAAGGACATCAAGTTATTCAACAACGCAGCCTTCCGTGCCGGCCCTTTGGACTGGTATATTCCCTCTAATTTTTCCCAGATTGCTCGTGAAGTTTCGCAGCCCTTAGTCTGTTTTATTTCTGACGGGTTCATGGCGAGAACTATGTCAGATTGTGCCTTCAGGTCGGCTTCTCTCCACCGTCGTTCGGCTTCAATCGTCGCTGGCTCGGCTGCAGCCGCTTCCGGCTTCACGATTGTCCCGCTCACATAGCCCCATGCATCATTCTTTATGAGAACTGCACGCATCTGTAGCTTCCATGTTTCATAATTCTCTTTATTTAAAACTTCGAACTTTACGCCGGTTGCGTTCATTTTCGCAGCGTACTAACGAGTTTTTCTAGACTAAATATGGCGCAGTGTCCGTTAGAGTCACGTGCTTCGCGATCTTCGATTAGTCACACGATAATTATCGCGACGAGTACTGGGCCCATAACCTGTTAGCAAAGGTTAATGTCGAGTACACAAAATTAACGTCTGAGACGAACATAGAATCTACAAATACACTTAGTGGGCTAATTAACACGAAAAGAAAGTTAGCGTGAGCACAAAACGACGCGGTCGGTTTGGTGACGGAAAAAGAACTGTGTAACGGAAAGTTATGTGATTGGCTAACTCGTGATGCTTGCGCTACTGCAGCGCCTCTCGTGATTGGTGCAGTGGTTGGATCGTGCATCTTAGTCAGTGTCTCCAACAATAATTAGTAATTTGATGTTAATAGCAAAATGTAAAACCATGAGTTTTTATAGGTTAGGTCTAGATGAAAGATATTATTTTCAGGAAAGTTTTGAAGCTAAGATTGATTTTATTATTTATTAATATATTAATAGGAACCCTCTGGGTCTCTTAATGTCATGAACAATCCAAATGCCTAAGCTAAATAGCACAATAGACATTAGCCTAAACATGTACTCAACAACATGTACTCTTTAGTTAATTTACCTACAGTAAAATTTGAAATGTGAAGGACCGGAACTGAAAATATTATCAATATGGCTTCAAGAAATGTTACAAAACAATAATTATATGTTTTTACCATTTCTAAATTACATGTTTATATAGCGGGAAGAAAAGATTTAGTCATGCTGAAGAGTTTTTATTTTGAGATTTATGTTCATCCTTTTAAGACTCCTGTGACAAAAAAAAAATTGTTTAAGAAAATTATATCTGTCAATGTGCAGCTTGGAAGGCATAATGTTTAACTTTTTTTTTTACATTTATTTCAGCTGAGGAGCCTGATTCAGAGGAAGACAGACTACACCCCTGATCAACCTGATTTGTCATCAAGTGAGGTGTTTAAAGTAGACACATAAAGTAGAACTGTGGATTAAAGGAGAGATTGAAGAAAGCAGAAGAGTGGAAAAGGATAAAAGTTAATAGATTGAAGGAACATTGAGAATGAATATTAAGGATAAAAGAAAGAACTACATAATGCAAGATCAGTAAAAAATTATTTACACAACTGTCGCTTCAAATGTAATGAAAACATTCCTGAACCAAACAGATAAGACATTTTTTATAAGTACTTGGGGGCTAGGATCATGGAATTTACAAAACACCTTTTTTAAGTTCCAGTATTGAAAAAATGCCAACCAAACGACCTACTCAAAAAATCTGCAAGCAGTTCCATTATATTGAAAGGGCATCAAATATGCAAGGATTTTTTTTTGGACAAACACTTTATATTAACAACAAGCAATATTTGAATATTCTGAAAAAGAAAACTCCTATTAATATGATTGAAACCGACAAAAGAGGTAAATATTCTTCAACAAACAAATTGTTTCCATCCCAAATTGATTTTGTAAAGCATCATATAAAATCATATCCCAAATTTAAGAACCACTACTCAAGGAAAAATAATCCTCATAAGCGATACCGAGACTCTTCACTCAGTGTGAACAAAATATACGAGCTTAACTTAGAGCTATGTAAAATTGAACAAAAGCTCCTAGTTAAGATTCACTCAAAGAGCTGTATTTTCAACTCCTTCAATCTAAGCTTTCATTAACTGTATAGTGATACATGCACCACATGTGATGTGACTGTCTTAGTAATACAATAAAACATTCATCTTCTGAAATTGAGGAAAATACTTCAACAATAATGAAGGTGGTACATCTAAGAAAAGCGGAGGCTGCAAAATCGGCTAAGAAAAAGGCTAAGGATCTAGCAATAAATGGGTCGTCACAACGCGTAGCATTGTCATTTGATTTTCAGAAGACCATGCCGACCCCTTACTTGACTTGTAGTAAAGTGTACTACCTTAGACAATTGTGGACTAATAATTTCGGAGTGCACAGCTTAGCATCTGGAGCAGCAGCTATGTTTATGTGGTCTTAAAATGAGACATCAAGAAGCTCTCAAGAAGTTATGTCTTGCAACTTACGATTCATCACTGAACTCCCGCCTAATATTAAACATACAGATGCATTCAGTGATAATGCTGCTGGACAAAATAAGAACAAACACGTTGTTAAATTTTTGTTCTTTGTTGTATGTAACACCTCTAATAAATCTGTTGATCACAAATATTTGGTAGGGTCACTCCTTTAAGGTATGTGACCAGGACTTGGCCATTATAGGAAAGGCAAAAAGGAAATCCTCATATGTTTTTATTCCTAATGACTGATGTACTGTTGTCTCAAAATCTAGTAGAAAATGTATGGTGGTTAGGATGAATCAAAAAAACTTTTAAGTCCATTCAACCAATGACAGATCTTATGAAATATCACATTCATGAAATTCGAGAAATGCAGTGACATTTTGAAAAGACTACACCATTTTCACTTTTTTCAAGGAAATGGTAAATGAAGACATAACATTTTACCTAAATGACTTGGAAAAAAAAAAACTACTGGCAGAATCCCTTGAGTGGAACTACCTCCATTGTATGAAACCGCTGTAAAAATTAAACTTTCAAAGTACAAGAATTTAATAGAGCTCCTTCCATTTATATAACACAAATTCACCATCAGTTCTACAAATCCTTGCAACATGATGTTAGTAAAAAAACACCACGTGATGAAGGAGCAAGCACATCAGCTGGAACAGCAGGAGGTGACGGTGAGGGAGAGGAAGAAAATGACTATATCTTAGAATCGAACTTCAGTGAATTGATAACAAATATATATATTCTACTGAAAAAAACATTAATGTACTAGAAAGTAGTATAATATCAAAAGTCTGACTTAAGTGAATAGAATACAAAAATATTACAATATTCTACTGAAAAAAACATTAATGTAATTGAAAGTACCATAGGATTGATTTTAATAAAGTTTGAAAAAACTATTTCACATAAAACCACTAGTAGCAAAGGGATACAAGTGCATGTTTTACAGGAAAAAGGGTACAAATGATTGCAAGCATTTACAATTATTTTTCTAATAAATAAATAACAATTAAAGAAAGGCTATTTAAACAGCTCTAACAAAAGCCCAAGACATGCAACTTCCTACAATATAGTAACATTGAATCTAACATTTACTCAGAATTTAGGATAACCAACAAACTTTGAAGTCATTTATCTCAAAACTATAAATAGTGCACTTGTACCCTTTTTCTTTTCACCCCCTCAATAAACAGTTGTAAGAAACAACAATAGGCATCAGTTAAATTGACCACTTAATGTCCCTTTAGATAAGGGGGTAGGGACCTAGGCACACATGGCATGGTGAATGGCACACTTCATTTCTATGACGTCACTATTCAATGGTTATCCTAAGAGTTGATAAATCTTTGCATTTTTTAATCAAATACCATTATTTTTATGTCAAGGCCTACTTTATTTTATCAAAGGGAGTAAAATATAATCAAACTATATTTATTCATTATTTTTGGTAAATATATATTAGAGAGATTGAAAGAAGAACAGCTGACACTGAACAAGGAGTCTCTAGGTCAGGGATGGCAAATCTAGGGCAATCCTACCACTGGGTGGCACGCCGACATTAAAATAAACAATAAGTACAACCTTTCTCAACGTTGTAAACATTTTCAATGACTGAGCTGGCATCAGTTTTACATAAACCAAAGTATCCCAGACACTTGCTAACAGTTGCCTTTTTGCTTAGACGCTAAATAATTTGATTCACACATTCCTCTGACATTTGTTATAGCTCGTAGTATCATGTCTTAAGCATGTTCCTGCAAGGACCCTACCAGATAACAAGATAACACACTCTTGCATGCACTACACTACCTAACCAGCGATGTGTCAGATTCCACTGGGGAGTGAAGTGGCCATCCCTCCACAGAAGGTTGGGTGCACATCTTACCCTCTCTTTAATGGCAGCTGAAAGGGGTATACGACCAGGTGACCCACAGCTATGATTATTCGTTCTCTAGCGGTTTTGATCTCATGTGCACCAACATTACAACTGGTCACTCACATTACCTTCTCAATTTCTCTCTCTTCTCCCTCCACCTGAGCGCACCACACGTTCCAAGGTCCCCTCTACTTCATTGCTCCACATGTGCCAAGGTCCCTACCCCTTCCACCTCACCCTGCTACATGAGCTAAGGTCCCTACACCCTACATTTTATTGTGCCTCATGTGCTTGTGCCACAAGTGCTAAGGTCCGTAACCCCTGCTCCCTCATCGCACCACATGAGCTCAGGTCCTTACTCCGCCTTAACACGCTATATGTGTAAAGGACCCTATCCCCTCCACTTCAATGTATAACAAATGTTAAAGGAATGTCTAAATCAAATTATTTAGCGTCTGAGCTAAGAGTCAACTGTTAGCAAGTGTTTGGGATACTTTGGTTAGTATAAAAGTGATGCAAGCTCACTCATTGTCTAGGTGTTCATGTAGTACAACTAAATATCTACATTTCATAGAAAATGTTTACAACGTTCAGAAAGGTTGTACTTATTGTTTATTTTAATGTCGGCGTGCCACCCAGTGGTAGGATTGCCCTAGATTTGCCATCCCTGACCTAGAGACTCCTTGTTCAGTGTCAATCTCTCTAATATATATTTACCAAAAATAATGAATAAATATAGTTTGATTATATATTTTACTCCCTTGATAAAATAAAGAAGGCCTTGACATAAAAATAATGGTATTTGATTGAAAAATTCAAAGATTTACAAACTGTAAGAAAAATCATTGAATAATAACTATTCATAGAAATGAGCATATTTTGTTTAAAAACTATTACACATGTTTTTAAATTCCAGAAGAGTAATATAATACTATTGTTTCTATTCTAAGCAGAATTATAAGGATACTGTTGTTCCTAGTTCTAGCAGAGCAAAGTGATACTATTGTTTCTAGTCTTAGCAGAGTAAAGTGATACTAGTGTTTCTAGTCTCCGCAGAGTAATAAAGATCCTTTTGTTTCTAGTCATAACAGAGTAATCATGATACTATAGTTTTTAGCTGTGCAATATGGTAGTAATGTTTTTAGTCCTAGCTGTCTAATATGATACTATTTTTCAAGTCCTATCAGTAATATTAAATTGTTTCTAGTTCTAGCGGTAGTATGATGCTTTAATTTTTAATCCTAAAAGGGTAATATGATACTATTATTTCTAGTCCTAGCAGATTTATATTAAAGTATTATTTCCAATACTAGCTTAATAATATCATACTATTGTTTCAAGTACTAGCTGAGTGACAATACCATTTTTTTTATTTAGCACTATGTCTTTATACCTGTTTGGTTTATACACTTTAAGTACTAATTACACTAATGGGCTAGGAATTAGGAAGTTTGAATTTAGAGGAAGTGAACCCACATTTGGGTTGAGGGAGAGCGGAAAACCATTTAGGAAAAAACCCTTCCAGTTAACCCGACTGAGATTCGAACCTCAATCTTACCGTCTTCTGAAGTCTAGCTCAACATGAAACTAGCGCGTTAGCTAAGGTGGGTAATGATACTATTATTTCTAGTTTTAGCAGAGTAATATGACACTGAAATAAGTATCAAAGAAGTTTATGTAAAACATTTTGGGTTGACTTCACATTAAAAGAAATGTGTAAAACCACTTATTCAGTTTGAGATAGTACTTTTTTTTTTATTTAAAGAGCCTAAAGTGTGCAGCATTATCATATTTTAAAAATATATTTTTCTTTGGGCCAGAAAGATAAATTCAATTTTGATGAGTATGTTGTTTGCCTATTTTTACTTTTTATTTCATAAATGAGTGTTTTGATCAAAATTTATACAGCTTAGACTTTTGTCATATTCCTCTGGTTTGTCAATTCAACACTAGGGA
>CABFVX010003159.1:26874-92983 GCA_902151425.1 Timema shepardi
ATTGGTGGCCACATGGTCTAAGGCATTACACTTTTGTTAGACAGACTTCCAATGTCAGGGAGATCAGGGCTTGAATCCCGGTGGAGTGTACTAAAGGGAGGTGTTTCCAAAATGGTTTTCTACTCTCTCTCTCTCTCTTACTAATGTGGGTACACTTCCTCTAAATTCAACCATCTTATACCTAACACACTGGAATAATTAGTACATATGAGTATAATCTGGGCAGGTAGTAGGACGTGGTGCTAAAAAAAAAAGAAGAGGTTTGATACTTTAAAAGTATCACATAATTAACTATTTTTACCAATGATGGCTTGTCTCCCCTATGTATACTATACAATTTTAAAGAAGTTTAAGTGTTTGAAAGGTCATAAGAACCAATCTTTGATTAAATAAGCAAAAAAAATCTCATTTTTACAAATTTTAGTGGGAAAATTAGTCTGATCACATTAAAAATTTAGTTGTTTTTTTTTAGGAAAATTTGGTAAATATATGCACAATATTTTAGATAAAATATTGGTACAATTAGCTATATCTTAGTGAGTGACCAAATCCATTAATACATTTCAATGGCAAAACAACTAAATAAAAGTCCTGCCTGAATAAGGACATTTTATGAAATGAGGAAACACAAATAATTATTGAAAAATGGAAGATGTAATATTTCAGAATTTCAGATTTAATCTATAGTTTAATTTTAAAGAATGAGAAGTAATATATCAAAAGTAATTATTTGAAACCTGCTTCGGTGGCTGCATGGTCTAAGGCAGGCATGTTCGAGCTTGCTTATAGAAGGGCCTAATGAAAAAAAAATGTTTGGTTTGCCAAACAATTTTAATGATTGAATTTTCTTAAAAATGCATTAAAAAATAATAAATACATATAATAGACCAACTCGAAGAAGTTTAAATACAATGAGAATGTATAACAATCATAAGTACCTTGGTGACTTGGTATGTTTTAAGTTACCGGATGTTCAGAAGATTTATATGATGGGGTATGAAATGAGTGAAAATGTGAGGAGGTGATTCTCAAGAGAGAAGACAGATGCTCATTAGAAAGTAGATTTCTAAGATCACATTTCCAAAGTTTCAAGGTTGAAAAAACTTGTTTGCATGAATACGAGGATACAAACATTACCATGTATTTTTGGGCATAATTTACCTAGTAAGGAAATCTTGATTTTGGCATGGTTTTACCAAGTTTAATAAGAAAAAGCATGCTTCAAAATGGAACAGAGTTAAATTATTTACTCCATGGGACAGATTGAACACACAAGTAGGCCAGAGTTTTCCCATTCCTGGCCTAATGTGTCACACTCGAAATAGACTAGACTGCCGATGATGGGTAGATCATGGTTTGATACCGGTCAGGTTTACTGAGGATGGCTTTTTCTAATTGGTTTCCCACTCTGTCTCCAAACAAATGTGGTTTAACTTCCTCTAAATTCAAACTTTTTTTCATCCCTAGACCAATAATGTAATTAGTACATAGATAAACCAAATGGGAAGTAAGATGCGATGAGCAAAAATCTATTTGAAATGTGATTTCACAAAACACCACTAAACATGTGAAAATGGTTTGAATGAAAATTGGAGCTAACATCACACAAGATGTATTTATGAGCTTATTGACCATATTTATGTTTACAGTTAGTTGACTATCAGCCTGCTGGAGATGTTTAACCTACACCAGAAAAAAAAAATTATCTTTATTTCATTTATTTTGATTTGATTTTTTATGTACTTTAAAAAGGTTATTTCAACTAGGTAACGTTTAATGATTGGAGTATAAACATAAAAGGATGAACGTGTTTAAAAAGGTTTTAGACATATCTTTTATATCTAAGTAATAAAAGAGTAGGGAAGCGACAACCAACTTAACTTAAACATTGAAAGAGGATAAAAAGACAAGTCTTATATTTTCATCAGAAAATTAAAGGTCAAAAAGGTTAAAAATAACCTCAGACAGTAATGTTTTGGCTTGATGTGCCCCTAAAAATATTTCAACGTTTTTGAAGAACATAATGAAATGTAGTAAGGAAACAACTATTATATATAATAATAGAATTCAATGTGGAACAGATTTTGAAATTTGGAGTTTATTATAAAGTCCAAAGATCAACTGGTATAAAAGATATAAGAACCCTGGATTGAGTATAAATTAAAATGGATTGATAGTTAGGGAACTACACTACATTTACATCATAGCATAAAAGAGATAAGAAAACATTAAATTAATATAATTTATAATTTATATATATATATATAACACATTAATATAATATAAACTTATAAGTTTAAGTCGAGTATGAAGTAAGGGCAAAGAAACAGATTAGATATAGGTTATATAACAGAAGTTTATAAATTAGTAATATTGAAAAGTGAAGTAAGAAATTAGGTTGAATATAAATTGAATTCTATTCTTATCTGTTCTTTAATTCCCTTGTTCCTTAAATGCTGGCACATTTCAGCCAAGGTTCTCGACATGTTTCGGTGCTACATCAGCGCCATCATCAGGACTAAAGAAAAGGGGTAAATCCACAATAGGTTAAGGTGCTAATCCAGTGTGAGATAATCAGACAAACTATTAATGCATAGAAAATATTAAATTAGGAAAATAAATATAGATAATGAAATAGCATATTTACCAGTTAACGACTCATAATGAGTCCTTCCAGCTGTGACGGAACAAAACTGAATGAATGTAATAAACGGGTGTGTATATATAAACTGAGGTTATAATATTATAGAAGGAAATTGAGAAGTCAAAGATAGTAAATTAATCTAAAGGTGATGTGATATCAAGAACGTCTAAGCGTTGAAACTAATAATAGATAAATAGATATATTTAAGAATTAATATATGTAGAGAATAGATTGTGAAAGGAAAAGAGAAATAAAATTATAAAATGAGGAACGGGGAAAGGCTGTAATCTTCTCGACACTGGCCCGAACAGGTCATTTACTACTATGGAAGGATGGGCATGGAGCACATAGGATATTGTTTCATTTCAGTGAGTTGGGAAAGATTCCTGAGAGTATTGATGAGTATTTGGTTTTCAAAATTAGTTTGTTCGTTGAAAACATTTTTGTTATTGAGTAGAGCGGTATGAATCATTATATTTTCAGCAGTATTCATGGTTGTGCCTTTAGGAGATTTATACAATAACTCCACACATTTTTCCATACGGGTGGGTTGATGACCAGATAATTTGAGGTGTTCAGAAAACCTGGTTGAAATTCGACGTCCAGACTGATTAATATACACACTATTACATTCGCAGGTGAGTTGGTATATATCACCGTGCTGGTATTGATTGGTTTTATTAAGATTGAAATTATTGATATATTTTTTAATATTGTTATTAGCACTGAAAGTAGTTTTCAGTTTGTGTTTTTTGAATATGTTGGTGATGCTGATGATTTTGTTCCCAGTATAATTGAATTTAATCCATTTGATTTGGTTATTAGGAATGGTATTGGGGTTTATTAGAGTGATTTTGTTGTTTAATTGAGCTTTTTGTTTTTGAAGGATACGGTATACAAAAGAATGGGAGTAGCCATTGTATAAGGCTAATTGTTTGATAATGTTTAGTTCGTTCTTATAATTCCTTGTGCTTAGAGGTGTATGGAGTAATCTATAAATCAAGCTATTGAAAGCAGCTCTTTTGTGGATAGAGGGGTGAATGAAACTATTGACATTACAAAAAACAATGCTTCTTCTGAATATATCAAACAGATCATTTCCGACGTTAGAACTGTCTCAGACCAAAACTATTTTCAATTCAACAACAAGTTCTACTCTCAAAATGATGGTTTAGTTATGGGATCTCATGTCTAATGTCTGAAATTTTCCTACAGTACTACGACAACAAAATATTAGATGAACTTAAAACCTTTTTCAATGTAAAATTTTATTGTCGATACGTTGACGACATTCTGGTGATTTACTAGCATCTTCCTAATTCTTCTTTACCCGAAATAACTCAAAATATGAATAATATTCATATCAATTTAAAATTCACAGCTGAATATGAAATCAAAAGCAGTATCAATTATGTACATGTTTCAATAACCAAAAACAAACAAAACAACTTTGAATATAAAATGTATAGGATATCCACGCACACTGATACAATCATTCCCATTCCAATCACCCCTCTATCCACAAAAGAGCTGCTTTCAATAGCTTGATTTATAGATTACTCCATACACCTCTAAGCACAAGGAATTATAAGAACGAACTAAACATTATCAAACAATTAGCCTTATACAATGGCTACTCCCATTCTTTTGTATACCGTATCCTTCAAAAACAAAAAGCTCAATTAAACAACAAAATCACTCTAATAAACCCCAATACCATTCCTAATAACCAAATCAAATGGATTAAATTCAATTATACTGGGAACAAAATCAACAGCATCACCAACATATTCAAAAAACACAAACTGAAAATTACTTTCAGTGCTAATAACAATATTAAAAAATATATCAATAATTTCAATCTTAATAAAACCAATCAATACCAGCACGGTGATATATACCAACTCACCTGCGAATGTAATAGTGTGTATATTAATCAGTCTGGACGTCGAATTTCAACCAGGTTTTCTGAACACCTCAAATTATCTGGTCATCAACCCACCCGTATGGAAAAATGTGTGGAGTTATTGTATAAATCTCCTAAAGGCACAACCATGAATACTGCTGAAAATATAATGATTCATACCGCTCTACTCAATAACAAAAATGTTTTCAACGAACAAACTAATTTTGAAAACCAAATACTCATCAATACTCTCAGGAATCTTTCCCAACTCACTGAAATGAAACAATATCCTATGTGCTCCATGCCCATCCTTCCATAGTAGTAAATGACCTGTTCGGGCCAGTGTCGAGAAGATTACAGCCTTTCCCCGTTCCTCATTTTATAATTTTATTTCTCTTTTCCTTTCACAATCTATTCTCTACATATATTAATTCTTAAATATATCTATTTATCTATTATTAGTTTCAACGCTTAGACGTTCTTGATATCACATCACCTTTAGATTAATTTACTATCTTTGACTTCTCAATTTCCTTCTATAATATTATAACCTCAGTTTATATATACACACCCGTTTATTACATTCATTCAGTTTTGTTCCGTCACAGCTGGAAGGACTCATTATGAGTCGTTAACTGGTAAATATGCTATTTCATTATCTATATTTATTTTCCTAATTTAATATTTTCTATGCATTAATAGTTTGTCTGATTATCTCACACTGGATTAGCACCTTAACCTATTGTGGATTTACCCCTTTTCTTTAGTCCTGATGATGGCGCTGATGTAGCACCGAAACATGTCGAGAACCTTGGCTGAAATGTGCCAGCATTTAAGGAACAAGGGAATTAAAGAACAGATAAGAATAGAATTCAATTTATATTCAACCTAATTTCTTACTTCACTTTTCAATATTACTAATTTATAAACTTCTGTTATATAACCTATATCTAATCTGTTTTTTTGCCCTTAATCACACTTGACTTAAACTTATAAGTTTATATTATACTATTTTAATGTGTTTTATATATATATATATGAATTATATTAATTTTATGTTTTCTTAACTCTTTCATGTTGTGATGGAAATATAGTGAAGTTCCCTAACTGTCAATCCATTCTAATTTATACTCAATCCAGGGTTCTATATCTTTTATACCAGTTGATCTTTGGACTTTATATTAAACCCCAAATTTCAAAATCTGTTCCACAGTGAATTATATTATTATATTTATATTTCAATGTGTTATATCTTAAATGTTAACTTTGGGATCTATAATTTTCTGAAAAGTGTGTAATTCTTGAATATCTATCTTCATTTCAATGTTAAGCCTAGTAATAAGTTGAATTGCATTTATCTTTTGCTATTTATTAGGTGTGTCATTCATCAACTTTGGTACTTATGTGACATGACTGAAGATTAATTTAATATATAAAATATTATTTTGAATACTGGCAAATAAAGCATATTTGATAGAAGCAAACAGCAAGATCATAATCAAATGTTAGAGATATTGATATTGAATTAATATGAGCTACAACAAATTATATAAAGATGTTTAAATATTTCCGGAGTTTGAATGTTATATCTTAGCTTACTAGGATTGTTGACAGCGTCTTCCCAATCATCACTGGAGAGCGCTCCTTCATATCCGTCTGCAAAACAAACAGACAGACTGCTCAAAATTCGAGAAAATATCGCCGGGCCCTAAGCTGTCTTCATTCAAACTCTCAAAACACTCAACTGTAGCTTCGTCAGTCATTCAGTAACTTTGATTCACTTATGTTACATAGTAAAACTATGAAATCAGATATGATTTGAATTAATATGTGTTTTGTTTGAAAGTTTTTTTAACTCAAAGTTGCATAGTAATATTAAGATTTTAAATAGATAGCTAAGTGTTTAATCAAATGTAAATTTAGGAAGTTTGACCAGAAAATTAGTGTTAAACTTGTGATAGTGGCAAAGTTTAAGTATACAAAATATATCACGCTAGTAAAATTAGAGTATCAAGTTTAGAACTCAGTATGGTTTTATCATCTTTACTTTCGAAATATTTATTGAATGTTAATCAAAAACTTTTAGGGTGTTAATGGTCGAGTATAAATAATAAACATGAAAGGAAGACAAGGAGTGGACCAAATGTAGATATGTGAATACCATCAGAAAGTAAGACAGACTTCTGGGCACATCATGACGATTCTCGGAGAGTTGAGCAGCAGCTAGCGCCGTTTGATGTTAATCATTGTCGAGTGAATCCTGTAAGAGCATGGTTTGTAGTTTTTAAAGCTGCTGGTTTATGGATGTTTGTTTAACACCAGAAGGACGGGAGATTATTTATCCTATTTTTCAAACTTAGCTATATGTACTGCAAGGTACATGTTTTATGTTTTTACTTTTATTAATTCAAATATTTCCCTAGCTCAAAAATGAAATAAACAATTATGAAACCTTTAATTAAAAGAAAATTATTTACATATATAAAATCTATGCAGTGTCAGTCCTTCAAGAAATCTTTTTCAAACTTTTCAATGCCCTAAAAAGCTGAAATTTGATATGGACACACTCGAGCATGCCATCCTTATGATAAATATTCTAAGCTTGAAATATCCAAGATGTCGAATCCAATATGGTGGATACAATATCTAAAAGTGAGTTTAATATGTATGAACACATGGGATCACCAAATATATAAACAGGAGACCAATTTTGCGCGTAATTTGAAATTACACCTGTCAAGTACAGGCATAGCCCATTAGAATGACATAATTAAATATAAATTGGTACCTAACAATAATTTTGTGTGCGATTCTGAATTGATACAAAATCACCATTTCTGTCAAAGCATTTAGGGCAAGTACATTACAAACCCCCTGTATTTGTGCAGTTCACAATCTTCTTGCACTGCACGCACTAGTTCTTTGATTATTTAGAAGCTTTACATCCTCAATATGGCAGTACTTGTGTTTTGATTTGGATATGTATAAAAATATTAGTTGAAAATTATGAAATGAGCGAAGGTTTGGAAGCAATGAATACAAATGAATGGTGGATTTTGCAATAAATACCAATTGTAAACAAAAATCATATAGAAAACATTGTCATGAGCTATGAGAAATAAGAAACAACAATAGGTGCCCCCAGTCAAATTGACCTCTCACCGCTTCTTTAGGTAGGGAGGGTCTCATAAAATTTGATCAAAAGCTGTGAAATATAGATGCCCTGCAAAAAAACAGTAAAGAGATGGTGTAGTTTAAAGGAGGCTTATTGGTCAAAATAACCAGGTCCGTCCTTCTAGTGTTAAGCTTTTTCTCTTTAGTCCACTGAGCTTCTGTGGGTAGGGTTATGAAGCTGCTGGTTTGTAGTTGTTCATTTAAGTTTGTCTCTTGAGTGCACTGAGAGATAAACAAGGATTAATAAGCTGCTGGTTTGTGGTTGTTCATTTAAGTTTGTCTCTTGAGTGCACTGAGTGATAAACGAGGATTAATAAGCTGCTGGTTTGTAGTTGTTCATTTAAGTTTATCTCTTGAGTGCACTGAGTGATAAACGAGGATTAATGAGCTGCTGGTTTGTAGTTGTTCATTTAAGTTTGTCTCTTGAGTGCACTGAGTGATGAACGAGGATTAATGAGCTGCTGGTTTGTAGTTGTCCATTTAAGCTTGTCTCTTGAGTGCACTGAGTGATAAACGAGGATTAATGAGCTGCTGGTTTGTAGTTGTTCATTTAAGTTTGTCTCTTGAGTGCACTGAGTGATAAACGAGGATTAATGAGCTGCTGGTTTGTAGTTGTTCATTTAAGTTTGTCTCTTGAGTGCACTGAGTGATAAACGAGGATTAATAAGCTGCTGGTTTGTAGTTGTTCATTTAAGTTTGTCTCTTGAGTGCACTGAGAGATAAACAAGGATTAATAAGCTGCTGGTTTGTAGTTGTTCATTTAAGTTTGTCTCTTGAGTGCATTGAGTGATAAACGAGGATTAATGAGCTGCTGGTTTGTAGTTGTTCATTTAAGTTTGTCTCTTGAGTGCACTGAGAGATAAACAAGGATTAATAAGCTGCTGGTTTGTAGTTGTTCATTTAAGTTTGTCTCTTGAGTGCATTGAGTGATAAACGAGGATTAATGAGCTGCTGGTTTGTAGTTGTTCATTTAAGTTTGTCTCTTGAGTGCACTGAGAGATAAACAAGGATTAATAAGCTGCTGGTTTGTAGTTGTTCATTTAAGTTTGTCTCTTGAGTGCATTGAGTGATAAACGAGGATTAATGAGCTGCTGGTTTGTAGTTGTTCATTTAAGTTTGTCTCTTGAGTGCACTGAGAGATAAACAAGGATTAATAAGCTGCTGGTTTGTAGTTGTTCATTTAAGTTTGTCTCTTGAGTGCATTGAGTGATAAACGAGGATTAATGAGCTGCTGGTTTGTAGTTGTTCATTTAAGTTTGTCTCTTGAGTGCACTGAGAGATAAACAAGGATTAATAAGCTGCTGGTTTGTAGTTGTTCATTTAAGTTTGTCTCTTGAGTGCATTGAGTGATAAACGAGGATTAATGAGCTGCTGGTTTGTAGTTGTTCATTTAAGTTTGTCTCTTGAGTGCACTGAGAGATAAACAAGGATTAATAAGCTGCTGGTTTGTAGTTGTTCATTTAAGTTTGTCTCTTGAGTGCATTGAGTGATAAACGAGGATTAATGAGCTGCTGGTTTGTAGTTGTTCATTTAAGTTTGTCTCTTGAGTGCACTGAGAGATAAACAAGGATTAATAAGCTGCTGGTTTGTAGTTGTTCATTTAAGTTTGTCTCTTGAGTGCATTGAGTGATAAACGAGGATTAATGAGCTGCTGGTTTGTAGTTGTTCATTTAAGTTTGTCTCTTGAGTGCACTGAGAGATAAACAAGGATTAATAAGCTGCTGGTTTGTAGTTGTTCATTTAAGCTAGTCTCTTGAGTGCATTGAGTGATAAACGAGGATTAATGAGCTGCTGGTTTGTAGTTGTTCATTTAAGCTTGTCTCTTGAGTGCACTGAGTGATAAACGAGGATTAATGAGCTGCTGGTTTGTAGTTGTTCATTTAAGCTTGTCTCTTGAGTGCACTGAGTGATAAACGAGGATTAATGAGCTGCTGGTTTGTAGTTGTTCATTTAAGCTTGTCTCTTGAGTGCACTGAGTGATAAACGAGGATTAATGAGCTGCTGGTTTGTAGTTGTTCATTTAAGCTTGTCTCTTGAGTGCACTGAGTGATAAACGAGGATTAATGAGCTGCTGGTTTGTAGTTGTTCATTTAAGCTTGTCTCTTGAGTGCACTGAGTGATAAACGAGGATTAATGAGCTGCTGGTTTGTAGTTGTTCATTTAAGCTTGTCTCTTGAGTGCACTGAGTGATAAACGAGGATTAATGAGCTGCTGGTTTGTAGTTGTTCATTTAAGCTTGTCTCTTGAGTGCACTGAGTGATAAACGAGGATTAATGAGCTGCTGGTTTGTAGTTGTTCATTTAAGCTTGTCTCTTGAGTGCACTGAGTGATAAACGAGGATTAATGAGCTGCTGGTTTGTAGTTGTTCATTTAAGCTTGTCTCTTGAGTGCACTGAGTGATAAACGAGGATTAATGAGCTGCTGGTTTGTAGTTGTTCATTTAAGCTTGTCTCTTGAGTGCACTGAGTGATAAACGAGGATTAATGAGCTGCTGGTTTGTAGTTGTTCATTTAAGCTTGTCTCTTGAGTGCACTGAGTGATAAACGAGGATTAATGAGCTGCTGGTTTGTAGTTGTTCATTTAAGCTTGTCTCTTGAGTGCACTGAGTGATAAACGAGGATTAATGAGCTGCTGGTTTGTAGTTGTTCATTTAAGCTTGTCTCTTGAGTGCACTGAGTGATAAACGAGGATTAATGAGCTGCTGGTTTGTAGTTGTTCATTTAAGCTTGTCTCTTGAGTGCACTGAGTGATAAACGAGGATTAATGAGCTGCTGGTTTGTAGTTGTTCATTTAAGCTTGTCTCTTGAGTGCACTGAGTGATAAACGAGGATTAATGAGCTGCTGGTTTGTAGTTGTTCATTTAAGCTTGTCTCTTGAGTGCACTGAGTGATAAACGAGGATTAATGAGCTGCTGGTTTGTAGTTGTTCATTTAAGCTTGTCTCTTGAGTGCACTGAGTGATAAACGAGGATTAATGAGCTGCTGGTTTGTAGTTGTTCATTTAAGTTTGTCTCTTGAGTGCACTGAGTGATAAACGAGGATTAATAAGCTGCTGGTTTGTAGTTGTTCATTTAAGCTTGTCTCTTGAGTGCACTGAGTGATAAACGAGGGTTAATAAGCTGCTGGTTTGTAGCTGTTCCTTTCAACTTGTGCCTTGAATGCAATGAGTGCTGAATGTAGGTAGGATTCAGAAGCTTTTGGCTTGTAGCTGTAAATTTGAACTTATCTCTTGAATGCAATGAGTGATAACTGTATACACGAGTCTGAAGCTGCTGGTTTGTATCCATCTGTTTGGACTTGTTTATTGAGTGTACTGAGAAATAACTGTGGGCAGGATTTTGAATTTACTTGTTTGTAGTTATAAGTTCAAACCTGAGTGCATCCATTATGATCAAAGTAATTATTGTTTTGAAGTTAGCTACTATTACTATTATTCTTTAGATGTGTAATTCCATTTTTAGAATCAATTGAATAACTAGATTCTAAAAGTGTGTTGTTGAGGTTAGGAATGGTTAATGTGTTGGTATAACTTTGGTCCTCTCTGGTGAATAAGGTGTGACAAGCTAGTTTGGGATTGACCTGATAGCACTGGGGCAAGGGTCATCCAGTACTAGTTAAAGGGGTTGGTAACTTCATAACACAAGGTGCTATAAAGTGGAAGTGGCAGGGACCTCAGAACATGTGGAATAGTGAGGTGGAAGGGGTAGGGACCTTGGCACATGTGGCATGGTGAGGTAAAGGGGGTAGGACCTCAGCACATGTGGCATGGTGAGGTGGAGGGGGTAAGGACCTTTGCACATGTGGCATAGGGAGGTAGAGGGGGTAGAGACTGTAACCATGTTACAAAAAGAAAACAACAAGCTCAATCAAATGGGAGAACACTCACCCTCTGCCCTGTTGAACTTAAACACCGGAGCACATGTGCCGCGACCTCCTCTCCCTAGAACTCAATCCCACGAACTAAATGGAGATATGATCCAATGGTCTGCTCATGAAGGAAGCCCCGCCCAGAAACAAACGAATGACGGCAACTCCACGAGTTTAGTCTTCGTTTCCCCTGCCTGGATGGTTCCAGGCCTTTTTACGAGTTCCTAGAGTCACCGCAATCCTTCCTAAGCGCTGTTTGTCTCCCCTCTTCCACTCCATTTTTCCCTCCCCTTTTCCCTCTCTCTGTGGGCATGTCATGTATTTGTGCCGGCTATATAATGCGATGTTTCTTTTGTGTGAGCACTCATTGTTTCACTGGCTTACTAGATGAGAGCGACAAATTAAGCTTAGACTTAATTATATTTTACAAAATTTCCTTTCGGTTATATTATAAGGAACCTTTCAAAATTATTATTTTCTGACTTATTAATTTAAATTTCTATTATGGATTAGTTTTTTTTTATCAGCGTGGTTAATTAGTAACCAAGTATATATTAGTATTTTTCCTATTAGGGGAACTTAACCATTCTCCTATGCAACGTAACTTCTGTTTTGCCACTTGGCGGCTTGCGTGTAATTGCACTCTAACCGTCTGTCTGATTACCAGTTGATGTTATCTTCAGAATATTGTGAGTATGTTTAACTTAGATAGTTTAAGTTTACATATTGTTATGCGGGGTCCAAGCACTCTAACATTCAGATATGTGCTTATTACTTTAACTGTTTCAAACTTGTGTTATGTTGTGGTGATAAAACCAAATAGTTTTTGTGTGAGTAAATAATTTCTTGATAGTCTAAATTTATATTTTATCATGTGGGAGTTGAGGACTCTGTCAGCAATATAATTATAACAATTATTGCTTGGAAATTAATATTTGATAGTACGAGAAGGAAGCTATTAAACTATTAGTAGAGCGCTTTGTATCTTTGATAGCTTCGAATTACATTAGATTGCTATGGGAAAGCAGAATGCATTGGTTCCTTAGGTTTATGGCTTATTACTTAATTTCTTTAAACTCCAGTTTTGGCTGAACACATATATATTTAGTAATATTCTATTAAACTTTGATGTATTTGAACTTTAGGATTGTAAGATATCTCCAAGTGCATCGTACATTATGTATCTTAACTTCAACTATGTTAGAGTATGTATTATTAGCGCATGAGTGTAAGGCGCTAAGTAAATGATGTTGATATTGCGTCCTTTGGGACTTAAATTATTGTACAGTCCAAAAACCTTAGCCGCAAGGCGGCGGATTAATTATATTTGGAAGTTATTACTTTTTCTCTAAAACATTATGATGATATGAATGATTGTCACTAGGTGACTAAATATTTTAAATAAAGTTTAATTTATATTCAGACTTTTGGGTCGTAACTTGTTGTTCACTATCCTTGATGGTAGTTATAGTTATTTGTCTCTCACTTTAAACTCAACTTTACGTGCATATTGATTAAATATGTTTATATTAAATTCTAGTCATTTTTATTATGTTATATTCAACTACAAATCTTCGACTTGACTCGCTTTGGGTGATACCACGGCATTTGTAATATTTATTGTGTACCATCTGTTTCTAATATGTCAAATAAAATATACACTATTATTCTCTGGTAACGCCTGACTGTTAGCACATGTGGCATGGTGAGGTGCAGGGGTTAGGACCTCAGCACATGTGGCATAGTGAGGTGGAGGGGGTAGGACCTCAGCACATGTGGCATGGTGAGGTCGAGGGGGTAGGACCTCAGCACATGTGGCATGGTGAGGTCGAAGGGGTAGGACCTCAGTACATGTGGCATGGTGAGGTGGAGGAGGTAGGACCTCAGCACATGTGGCATGGTGAGGTGGAGGGGGTAGGACCTCAACACATGTGGCGCAGTCAGGTGGAGGGGGAAGAGAGAGATTGAGACTGTTATGCTAATGACCAGTTTTAATAATGATACACATGCTGCTGAAGCCGCTAGATAACTATAATCATAGCTGTGGGTCACCTGGTTATATACCCCTGGTAACTGCCAAAGAGAGGATAAGATGTACACGCAGCCTTCTGTGTAGGGGATGGCCAGATGCATGTGTACTTGTTTCTCCAATGGAATCTGACACAATTCTGGTTATGTTGTTTAGTCCATGCAAGAGTGTGTTCCCCCTGTCCAGGTGTTACTGTAGTACCACTAAATTTCTACATTTCATTGATCTCAACTAGAGATAATTCCACTCAGCGCTGGCTCTCTCCTATTGGTTGTAATGACAAACCCCAAGAAGTATTTTGATGTTAATAAGTAAATGAGCTACTAAACAATATTAATATAAGTTTTAAACTCCTACTACATTAAGACTCAAATTAAACTTAGTAATTATAACACCAAAGATAGCATATTATTATTCAGCTGTATTCAAGTAAAATTATTTTATTCTGCGATTTTTTTAATTTACTAGATGTGAACCTAGAGCAGGGATAACAAAACTTTTCCGGCCAGTGTGCCATTTTAGGACTAGTAAAATTTTGAACTAGTCTAGGACACCACCTCTCATCTACTTTTTGATGAGTATTTTAAAATATAAAATGTATGAATATTATGAAATTTAATGAATGACTTGAATCAAATTGTAAATATTTTAATATTGCCTATATTTTAAAGAAGGAAAATTTATTAAATTGTAAAAGAGAGTCTAAGATCAGGGGTCAGCAAACTGCAGCCCGCAGGTCGAATCTGGCCTACCACTTCTTTTTGTATAGCCATCAAGCTAAGAATGGATTTTACATTTTCAAATTATTCAAAATTTCAAAGTAAGCGCTTTAACGAAATAACCATTACCGAGTTGAATAGTTGGGAAAAAGACTATGTTGTGCTCCATAAGATTTGCATTTACACACTATTTAGTGACCTCTGTTGTGACGCCACACAATTATAATTCAGCATGGTTTCCAGTGTCACGTGTATCGCTGTTCTGTGACTTTTTTTTCTCATTTTATTACCTTTGCCTATCCATCATGTCACTGTCAAAACTAGAAAAGGAGAGGTAAAGTATAGTTTGAATATCATGCTTTTATGGCAGAATGGAGTATGAATTATTTTGTTATCAAATTATATGACAAAACATTGTGTTTAATGTGCATTGACACTATAGCTGTACTAAAAGAGTACAATATACATCATCATTAAAAGACTACGCACTTGATACAATGTTCTGAACTCAGAAAGAGTAACAATCAGAAAAATTGAAAACAAAAAAATGCAATATTTCATCAAAGTGCTATTTGGTCATGAAATGAAAAATGAAAATGAGGTTGCAAATAAAGGAAGTTTATGAGTGGCTCATTTATTAGCCAAGGAGGGAAGCTGTTTACTGATAAAGAGTTTATGAGTTGTGAACATAATAATTCTTGGATTTGATTAGCATATTTTCCCCTTGTTCTTTGGTCAAGAGAAAAAACTTATAACGCAACATAGCAAATAAAAATGACAAAAACAGAACCCAAAATCAACCAAGGAAATGTAATTTGAAGTCTGTTACAATAAAATTATTTACGTTGGTCGGCCTTTTGAAAAGCAAAACACACCAACCAAGTTCATAAAAAACCGGTAACAGTGGAGCAGAAAAACATAACATCAGCTGTTGACCAAGAATTTTACATGACAAAAGGTTCACACACAGATTGCATTCCTACCAAAATTTATTTCGACAGAAAGTTTATTCATTCAATGTTATATATTTTGCCTGTATTAAATATTTTACTACATATTTTAACTGATTTTGCTAAATATTTATGTACATAATTTGTAGGTTAATACTACATAAAAAATCTGGGCTATAGTTATCACACATTTTGGGTGTGTACTACACAGAAAATTATTTAACATCAGGATCACGCTTATCTGACTTTTTTCTATCTGGACTGTCCGACCATCACATTAGGCCGGATAGTTATGAATCTACTATATATATTAACATTTTAGAAAATTTAGTAACTGTCAAAAAAGTGTCTTAATCGAATATGAATGTACCTGTGCATGCAATTATAATAAAGATGCATAACAACCACTTTTTAACTAACCAGACAAGTCATGATGGCAGTTGAGTCAATGCTAAAAATGTCAAGAGAGTGATTTTTCTAGAAATTTAATACAAAATCGAGTTTAGGGAAATCTATGTGGTTTGATTACGCCTGCATATAGAGTTTATTTTTCTTTGACTAATGGCTAAGAGAGGGCAGAAAAAAAACATTTCCCCAGTTTACCTGATTTTCCCGATCCCAGGACATACTGGAATAGAACCAATTTCAAAATTCAAGTTGGAAAAAAAATGTTATAGTTATGTTTTCAATTTTAAAAAAAATCCTACAAACATTTCATGATAATGTTGATTTTTAAACCTTAATATTGAAGAATTATTGCAATATTACATACACACATGTGATGTTTAAAACAAGTAAATAAGGCAATGATAGACCCATTTAAATATTATTACAAGGCATTGATAAAGTTGTTTTTATCTGTTTTGATTGGAATAGCAAGCATTACATGGTGTCTACTCAACTTTACTAATAAAATTCTCGACTTTTCCTCTGATTTCCCCTGATCATTTCCTAAAATTCCAGACTCAAAAGTATGTCACCACCATTCCATCCCCGCCTCCAAACTTTTTAAAAAAAGATAATAAGTTCAAAAATTAAAATAATTATATTTTTATTAGTATTAACATAGTATAATAGGAATTAGAATTGAAAAATAAAAATAATAGAAAAATTAGAATCACATTATAATTTACTTAGACAATAGCAAATAAAGACCATAATCCTTTATAATTAAGTAGGAATGATGTGTTTGTTCTTTAAAAGTCTGTAAGTAACACCCGATTTGGTTGAACTGACAACTTAGATTGTCTGTAGCCCACTCTTTCTCTACCACTACCGTGCCTGACCTAGCTGCAAGATGGCTGTCACAATAGATAACTGGTGCAAAGTATCTAAAATAAATCAGTGGTTTCAAACATTTTTATTCTGATGTGGATATAATATTTCACTCTGCTTGGATTGTTTTATGATTATTATATTTCATATTTTGACTAAAATAACATTGCCAGGATTTTTTTTTAATTTATGAAATTCAGGACTTATTCCTGTGTTCCCCCGACCACATCAAATTACCGACTAGTTCACCTTTTGTCGACACCCTAAAGCATGAGTAAAAAATAATTTATCAAATACATCTGATAAAATAGTTAGGATCCTATGGTTGTGGTAAAGTAATTCTTAGGATACCTATAAAAACACACTAATTTCAACGAATAACAAGTTTAATCCACGCAACTGATAAAATCAAGATTTTTTTGGGGGGGGGATCATTAATTTCAAAAATTAATTTTCACATTGCTGTTGTGTCTGGCAAAATGTTTAATCGGAAAATAAAATTAGTGTAATGCATACAATCATTAAGTTTTAGTGTTAAAAAATAAACACTCAAGCTTATTTTAATGGAAAACCAATAAGGTTTGTCCTGCATATAAAATTGCAGAGTCAAAGAAAATATGTTTTGGTTTGTAATAGGGGTATTTTAGAATAAATAACAATGTATAGAAATACAAAACGGCTTTATTCATAACTTCTAGTTTCATAAGGTGTGTGTTTAATGAGTACAGAGAATATTCCCTTACAGTCAAAACTATATGCAAACGGAACTATAAGAAGAGAATTTATCACAATTCAATGATGAATGTTTATGGTCAATGAAATGTGGAGTCACTACTTTAAGTCAGAGCTGAAGAGATCCAGCATGCGGTGGAAACATCTTCCTCATTTTCTTTGTTCCTCAAAGTGCAAAGCTCAACAATTGGTTGGCAAGGTGATGCTTACCATGTTCTTTGTCCTGTGCACTCTTCAACAGCTGATTTCTTCAATGACTGTGTTCTTCAACAATAATATCTTTGACAAACTGCCACTCAACTATAGGGGACCCGAGTATCTATTAGACCCAAGAACTCATACTACTGATGTCATTCATTTCCATTAGAAAACCCACCCTCAAAAGACAGCAAGCAACATAAACATATTGTGTGGAAAGAGATGAGGGATGTCAGAACATTTTTCTTACAGTTCAAATATTTATCCATTGAACTCTCCTGATGAAATTTTTGTATGTGTCTTAACATAATCTACTAGGAGTTAGAGAATTATAAAATATATTACACAGCTACAAAAAATATATACTGTTTGAATCACATTGTAATTTAATTATTTAATTATCATATTAATATTTTAAGTAAATCTACAATTTCCCAGATTTTTTTAAAAATAAATTCCAGACTTATTCCTGTTTTTTCCTGACCACTTCAAATAATTTCAGTTTTCCTGGATGGTAGACACTCTGACTCTAAGAAGTAAGTTACTTAGAGAGAATTGTGTAAGTTATAAATGGTTCATGGGTCAAATTGATTTCCAAATGAGTAGATAATATGATAAAATGAACTCCTCCAACAAGAACGTCTTCCCCTCCTAATAAATTGAAATAAATCTGCATTGGTCACAACATTTTCATTTGAGTAGGATCTGTGTTATTTCTCAGAACAAATACAGTCGTGTGATAAGAAATATGTATTTGAGCCATTTTATACAATTCAATCTTGACGAAATTACATATCTTTCATCATTGGTATAAGAGCGAGGGCAGCACGAGTCATATTCACAGAAGCTCAATGGTTTCACCATTACAGACTATTCAGGAAACTTTTGAGATTATTTGACAGCTTAACATATAAATCAAAACCGTATAAGGAGTGGGCTAAAATTCCATCAACGGACAAGATGGGTGTTTTGAAAGCTACTAACGTAGAAATTCTTTGCTGTTGACAAATGGATTCATAAATGAAAATATATTAATTAGGTACTTTATTTGTAGAGTTAATTTATTACCAGTTTGCCAATGGCATATAGCTATACAATAGTGAAAGCCTGATTATGTAAATAATATTTAGATTAACATACTTGTTAACTGGATTGGCGAGCACACCGAGTAAAATAAACATCAAGCTTGCTTGGTTTGGTTTCCTGGCTATGGGAAGTTTGGGTGGGGTTTGAATACCGACTAAGTTTTTTGCGGGTGTTTTCTCTCTCCCCATCTATGCAAATTTGGGTAAATTTCCACTTAATTTTAGCTTCCTCCTCCCCACCCTAAGAGTGCAATAAAATGTGGATATCCCAGATGAGTAGAAAGATGAGGTGCAAAAAATAAACTTGATTGGTTGTATCTTAAAAGTGATGAGTTCAGTTTGTCCACACATGGAGAAAATAAAATTATTGCTTTACTGAAAGTGAGTTTTTTAATTGAATTGGTTACATCTAAGTATTGAGTGTTATCGACCAAGCTGTTTTAAACAAAAATATAGATAGTTTCAAAATATTATTATTATTATTATTAGCACTGCGTCTTACTACCCATTCGGGTTGTACGCACTTACGCTAATGTGTAATGGTAGGGTGATCGTGAGATGAAATGGAGGACCTACAGTTTAACGTGGAATCCGAACCATGGTGGAGGCCTGGCATTCCCCACATTCACAAGATGTCTTGTCAGAGGTGAAGGAAGGGTTTGGTAATCAGATAAATCTGTGCCGAGACCAAGGATTGTACCCCGGCCGCCAGCACAGAAGTCCGACACCTTACCCCTAGACCACCAGGTCACCTACTTCAAAATATTATTAATAAGTATCATTTTAAGTCTAAAAATAGACTATGTTTGACAAAAATATAATAAATAATTGACATTATTTGTCGATCAATGCAAGTGTGGTTGTTGGCCATAGTTCAGGAGGTGGAGATCCTTGTGTATTTTATTTTAGTATGACTTATAATTAGAGCCCTGTAAAAATTGTTTTATTTTAGTTAAATTTCTTTTTTAAATCTCACATTTCGGTGTTATTTTGTGTTTGCTCAAAATTCCATGTTAAGTATCATTTACATATTGAGACAATGTATGCAAAATTAAAATTTATTATTGAAACTTTATACATTTGTTATAAAATTATTTGTCAAGTTTGTCTGCAAATTTCACAATTGTGTAGCCTAAAGTTAGCTTACCACAAAATAATCATCAAATTAAAGCATGGTCAAAATTTATACTTAATTTCATGTTTATTTTTTAAAACAATTTTTTTTGTAAAAGCAGTGTTATTACATTTTAGAGGAGCATTTTGTTTAACAAGAAAATTTCGTTTTATTTCGCTTTTCAAAAACATTGTAAATCATATCTAAAAACTATCAACGGGAAAATTACTTGATTCCATATTTATAAGGTACTTTTCGCTTTATCGTGTCTCACCATTTTTACGGGGCTCTACTTATAACTTATGATGTTATTTCTACCATTTGGGCAGAGAGAGGGGAAGCTGGGTCATGTATTAACCTTTGATTTCACTAATGGAATAAGGATGAAGGTAGAATTTTAGAGAAAATGTACCTACATTTGTGTGGAGGTGAAGTGGGAACACATTTAGGGAAAAGCGCCAAACTTCAATGTGGGTTTTGGGACTATTCTTAAAAATAAATAATACATAACATAAGAAGTTTAGTTGGTACGTGGACTAACGTCAATCTAATCTATTATTATTTACCTGTAACAAGGTGGTCAGGGTGTGAATGTATGTACTGAGTGTTTTTAAATAGTTTTCACTCTCTCTTCACACCAACACTAAATATATTCCCTCTAAATGCAGCTTCCTCATTCGTCCCCCTTCAAAGTCCTTAATTGTGTATGGCCCAAATGTGATGTTAGATTTTAATGGATACATAATAACATAAAGCTAGCCTATGAACATATAAGTGTTTACACTAAATCAGCATACAGTGCAAATATACAAACTTATTATTCAATAAAAGTATCTCTTCTTCTACTTTATTGCCCTAAATTAATTATGTAAATTAAGGCCTTAAAGCCAAATCAATAGTAAATTAAAGGAAGTACCCAAATTTGCACAAATGTGGATAAACTTCCTTCATATTCTAAATATACCGCAATCGTTTCCCATTTGTACCTGGAAGAATATTAGAAACCAGAACATGCAACTCTTTAAAATCAACTTTATTTTTGCAAAACATTGTAATACTTGGCCATTATTTTTGCACCTTAATGGGTTGTGGAAGAAGAGTAAAAACGTATTTATTAAAAAAATACCCTTAGTACGTCTGACTAGGTTTCAAACGCTGATTTCCTCATGGCCAGCAAACCAAACGTGGCAAAGCGAGCTTCCTTGTCTTTATTTGTATGACATGGGATATTTTTGAAATTGCTACTCTTGATTGGCAGCAGTGCCTGTGTAGTGCAATTTCGAGTGGTGAAAGTAAATAATGATTGAGGTGGGGTTAATCTGCCATCTAAAATATGGTGTACAGCAAAGTCTTAAGCAAAGTGATGTTTAAAAACAGTGCAAACCACAAGATGGTGGCAAAGCTATTTTAAAAAACTCAACTTTCTAAAGGAATAAGTTAAACTTCTAACGATTTAGATGTAATCCACCATAGATTTAAAATAAATTAAAATCTTGACCCACTAAGATAAAAAGTAAATAAGTAAAAACTGCTTATTAAAAATGTAGTTCTTACGTGTAGTGGTAAATATTTATTAGTTTAGAAAGTATTCAGATGATTGTATTGAAATATTTACCTGTTGATTGTATTGAAATATGTACACGTTCATCTATAGCAAGTTATTAGGTCAAATAAAAAGTCAAAGTTAATAGGGTTAACATTTTAATAATCTAATTTCAACAGTTAAAATAGATTTTAAAGGAAATAGAAAAAAGTTAATATCTTGTGAAATTAAAACACAATTTGAATTAGGTATGTTGAGAAAATAAATATTAGTTTTCTCTCAAAAGTTCAAATGCACCCACCATTCCCCTTAAGGCTCCCGTCTTCTGACAGAGTTGGGTTGGATTCTCAACTATAAAAATATTTCAGCAATGAGGGTATTAGTTGATTGGTAAAGACCAAATATTAGCATGTAAACCAACCCCCAACCCCTGTTTACCCATACAAACTATAACCAAACAAGGCTTGGAAAGAACATGGTTGAGAAGGGCGACGTAGTATCCCAATGAGTGGGACAACATATCTTTTACAATCTATTTAACTATTCATAAATCAGTGCTAAACAGGCACTGTTGTGAACTGTTTTGTTTTGGTTTAGAAAAGATATGTGTTTATCTTGAGAAATTGGTGTCTTATGTCAACATGGGTATAATTAAACAACATTAAATACTAAAATCTAATTTATTTTTATGATTTCTTGAAATGGGAAAAATGAATGGTGAAAAAAGGGGAAAATGGCTGGTAGCAATAAGAATTACGGTCCATCTGCTTCTGGTACATTAGAATACTCTGATTGGCATAAAATGATAACATTAGTGTATAGCTATCAACGTGAACTGTCTGCAGATAATAAGGTTCTTCAGAGAAGAAAATATAAAAAATATTCAGTGTTATTATCAAAGAAAGAAGTTAAAACAGTATTTTAAAGATGTGTATTTCATTTAATCTGAAAGGTAGCAAACTTACTTAAACAAATTACTCTATGGTGAAGCTTATAAAATAGGGCCAGACTGTATTCATTCATGGTACAAATGCTGCTAGTGTAAGATGTACTTGCTACACTATTTCACAAAGATGTATGTGTTAAACTAGACCAGTAAAAATATACCTTCTTTATCTTTGTTTCTTATCCTTCATTTACAAACCCGTTCATCTAGTTGCTGATTTTGACTACATTCAAATGGCCCGATATCTGCACACTACTCTTTGTTGAGTTCTCACGCCAAATGAACAATTAAACAGCATCCAGACAAGTATGGAGAAGAGTTAACAAGTCACCTATCACTAGTTGCACAATAAAATATGTAGTAAAAATACCTTACACTACAAACTTGATAGTGCATAACCCGAACAAGTGCTTTAACGGTGTCAAAAATAAACAGACGTGGTGGTGAAAGAGGAGGGGATAATTATCTGGATGAGTTCCTCAACAGTTTTACTCCTTAAAGTATACCTCTACAAAACTAAATTTGAAAACAGATGTAATAGGAACGTGTTAGAAAATCTGACTACTTGAAGAGGGTTGTGTAGGAATTCAATTAGCAATCAATAAGTTGAGAGGAGTGCCAGGCCTCCACCGTGGTTCGGATTCCACGTTAAACTGTAGGTCCTTCATTTCATCTCACAGTCACCCTACCATTACACATTAGCGTGTGTATAACCCACACGGGTAGTAAGATGCGGAGCTAATAATAATAATAATAATAATACGTGTTGAGCAAATATTTAATTTCATAAACCATCCTAAAAGATTACTCCCAAGGTAACACTGCCTTTATACCTCAGATTGACTTTGCATCTGCCAATATAGACTCACCTTTAATATTACACAGGCCCCAGTTCCCCATACTACTGGTGTTTTCAATGGCAATTAAATCAGGGGTGCACGCAGGAGGGGGGGGGGGGNAATTGCTCTTTTCGAGATCCTGAGGTTGTCTACATATAAGAAGTAGGATAATCCCACCCAATAGTGTTCTTAACTAGCACTCAAACAATGCTCCCGACCAACAGCCTGCTGACTTTAGGGTTGGTAGTTAGGCGCATGCATAAGCAATTCCAACAACATATGAAATTCAAATTGTCAAGATTAAATGTTTAACAACAAATTTTTATGAATTTGAAAAAAAAAATCTGATGTATCTTATTTTAAGGAAACAAGAAGTGCCTTAAAATCATCTCTTGAAGCTTCAATTTAATAAATTTTCCTGTTGGAGGACCCCCGAAGCCCCCGCTGTACTAGGGGGGTATTTAATTTTCCCCAATCCCCCCCTGGAGAAAAATCCTGTTGGCGCCCTTGCAGTAAGTCACAGGGCCAGATATATGTGGGCTTATTAGGAGTGTGCAGTGCTGTAGACATTAAATTATAGGCAGTACAAAGTAATTGTCAAGGTGTCCTTAAAAAGGAAGAACTTAAAATGTATACCATAAAGGTAGCATAATGAGAATTCTTTTAAACTAATATTTTATTTCAAATGAACAAAATAACATCTCCATTTGAACTAATCACCTGCCCTGTCCAAGGCGGGATTAAAACATATATCAAATAATTTGGTTTGAATAACACCAAATACTTTAACATAGTTGAGCCGAGAGAAGAATCCTGTCGAAAAAAGTTGGCATCAATCTAAACTTCCCGGAATGTTATTTCCTTCAGGGAGTTTTTTTCCTAAATAGGTACTGATAACTTAACAACCATGGACACAAATATCACTACCTCCTGTTATGATAAAATTTAAAAATAGATCAAAATAACAGCAGTATTCGTGTGAAATTCAAAATTGTGCCTGTCAGGGATATGTGAAGATTTGATTAAGGTAATTTGAACAAAAAAAGAAAAAAGAATGAACAATTTGAAATAATATTTTTTGGTCTGCTGGTGCTATGTGAATGACAAGTTTTCAAACTTGTTGTTTGTTGTTGTTGTTGAAAAACTTTATTTGCACAATTTTATGTTTTAATAGAGTATATTTTGCAATGATGTCTGGCCTGATTCTTGTTTATGATTGCAATGATAGTACATTTACTATACTATCTTAGCATAAGGTTTCATCTAATCATGTTGTCTGAGTACAGTACTAAAAATTTGAATATTAACTTAAAATTTATAAACTGTATATTTTCATTAGTTTTTTTTCATCTCAATGTTAACATTTTCTTAATTTTACTATTGAATATCCTATTTCTGACTAAGGCTTACGGTAGCTAAACATATTAAACAATACCAGTGAGAACGCAACTTAACCTAGACATGAAGTCAAAGAATAAATAAGCAATAGCAATGAAACATCTGGCAGTTTGATTTCATAAGGAGTTTTTCCCTGCATTTCAATACTTCACATAATAAAGAGTAATTTTTCAATCAGAAAAATTGTTAAGGCAGAATATTTAATATTTAGCACCGCGTCTTACTACCCGTTCGGGTTATACGCTTTAAGTACTAATTACGCTAATGGCTTAGGAATTGGGAAGGTTGAATTAGAGGAAGTGAACCCACATTTGCGTGGAGGGAGAGTGGAAAACCATTTGGGAAAAACCACCCTCAGTTCACCCGACCGAGATTCGAACCTCGATCTCCCCGTCCTCGGCAGTCGAGCTCAACACGACTAGCGGGTTAGCCAACTACGCCACCGAGGCGGGTTAAGGCAAAATAAAAATAGTTATTTGAGGAACTAAACAATTTCATGTTACCATTACAATAAATACAGACCTTAGACAACAAAGAGCTGTATTGGACTTGAGGATCACAGTCAATAAGTGTGTTTTTGCAGTCAACCTGCTATCGATGTTTACAACCACAGCGTTTTCGCAGTTGAGCTCGTATCAATGTTAATGACCGAGACAATACTAGAACTTAATTTGGTAACGCTTTTCTTGATCAGACCAAACAATATGGTTACAATGAGCCAAGAATTTGTGTGTGACTTTGAAAACAGCATCACTTCTTATGTTAGATTTAAACAAGCATAGCTTTGTAGTCAATGGATTTTAAATTTTTGTAAATTAAAATGGAACTCATTTATTAGCTAGAAATACATGAGAGTAAGTAGGTCCTTAAAAACCATTTAGTTATGGATAAAAGAAAGTATTTAAATTATGATATAGGCCTATTTAGTATTACATTAGTACTTCAAGTTTGCTTATGGTTATTTTTGGGAAGATATATTTAGCTTGACATGTGTAATTGTAAATATTAGGACTAGTCAAAATAAGCACAGATATAACTAAGAATAAAATTAAATAGCTTATTTTCTGTCGATTTGCAATAAATGCCGTAGGATTACATAAATTCACCTACAAGCGGTTAGATCTACTCCCACCCAACTACAATTTTTATTTTAAACTCTCAAAATCCTTTTTGCGCTCCACCTTTGTCAGAACCACTTGATCGCAATTCCTCGATACCAAGACATAATCAAGCCAATCATGAAAACTTGCTTATAGGGTTTGTTAGGTTTGTTTAGATGAAGCCACTACCTGCTGTAAACTGTATTTAAACAAGTCCATACAAGATTGTATATGCAAAAATACATTTTAAAACGTCATTTTAATTCCCTTGTGTGGCTATTTTTAGTGATGATCTTAAATATGAGGAAAAAAACAAAAAGTTTTGTGATATTGTTGCAATCAATTGATGGCAGAACTCCAGAGCTCCAATATTGTAACCCAAAGAGGCAACTAAAAGAACAAATTCTCTCACCTGCCACCAGGAGTCTATCTCTTCTTAGTTCTCTTTCCTCCTTTTCCCTTGGGGTTTCCCGAAGGGGAGGGGGTGCCTCATGCTTGCTACGACGCTCGGTCTCATTACGCCGTCTCTCAAGGAGTCTGTCACGGAGGTCTGCTAGCACAAGCTCTCCAGACTTGTCCTTGGACCTTCACATAACATTTTCAGTTCTTACTCTGAGTAAGAATACAAACACCCCAATGTAACAAATGACATTAAAACCATTGTTGTTACAGAGCTCATATCAGGTGAAATAGTTGAAATAGTGACCAATAGTGCCTATTCAATAAGAAAAGTGACCAAATAAGTTACTGTAATCTCTGTATTTCTAGGATTTAATAGTTTTTTTTATTTTACGCAGTTGAAATTATATGTACATACACAAACATACACTGAGCTAAAATAAAAAAAGGTTGAGACACATGTTTAATTTGTACTTGAATCTTTTAATAAAGAAATTATTTGCAACTATATATATTTCCCCCCTTTCACCAACCAAAACAAGGCAGACTAAATCAAAGCTGAAACAATGGCCGTTTGATTATTGTAACTTTTTTATATACTGTAAGCAAAATCATAAAAACCTGTGAATATATGTTTATGATATATTTTATATTTTTAACTTCTTGTTTTAATGTGTTATTTTCTTATTCTCGTTTAAACTAGTCTGAATATTGACTGTTTAGTATTTTGTGAATGTTAGTTTGACCAATTTGACTCGCACAATGAACAAATATTGAGTCAAGGTAAATAGTTTAACTACACAAAGGGTTTTATAAAATAAAAAAACATATATGCCTAAAGTATAAACAACTTGTATAGGGTTTTAATATAGTGAAATTTATCTTCAATAATCAATTTCATAAATTAAACAATTTGAACACATATCTTTGCAATTTGTAAATGACAATATTTAATCTTAACATATATGTAATTCATTTATTCCTTATGAAAGATTCATTTAAAATGTTTTATAAAATGTTATTGCTGTTATCTTTCAAAATATTTTTACTAAAACTATCAGATGATGAATAAGAATGAAAATCAGAATATGTTTGACCAATTTGACTAATTTAGAGTGAATGACGTGTATACGGGATTTGTTCTGTAGTGTGCCTGTGATATCTGTAAAAACTAAAAACCTTTGCACTAGAAAGTACAAAATTTATCTTAGCTATTGTCATAGGATCTTTGAGAAATATGGTTATAGACTGGTATTTGCTGGATGACATTTCCTTTTACTTATTTTGAGGGATGATTTTTATGAAGTACTCAATCCAATCCCATTGTTCTAGGACAATTTTGCATGTTTCTGTCATTGCCAGCCAACTTGAAGTTACATGTTTAATTAACCTATGTTTAGACAAAGATAGTTTTGATTAGGATCTGGGAAAAGTCCTACCATTTGGAGGAGCAGTCTTAAAAATTATTTTTAATTTCAATGACTGACAATGCTGGTATCCAATCCCAAGGCTTCTAGTCCTTTCTGGAAAGGATTATGAACAGTGTGAATCGTACACAAGCCTAAGTCTTAAGAGCTGGATTACAGAAAAGTGGATTTTATATCCTCTGATACAATCTTGAATAATTAATGTATAGGTAGCCGAGCAATGTCGATAGATAAGTTGATATGCTTGATGAGATCTTCCCCTGTTGCCTTGCCCAAGGAAAATGGTCTTCAGGTGATTTGACTCTAACTGGTAGTGGAATTTGACCAATATCTAAGCATTAATTTGAGCTCTTCTTCCTCAGCGTTATTAATGGTTTAATCATATTGGAGTGTTTAGGAAGGTGACTGTATTACATCTTCAACAATCTCTTACTAAGAATAAGGTCCAAGACCATCTCTTATCGAGTACTTCATTTTCCCTGAAGACATAGAAAAATGAGCAGGAGTTGCTCCAGGAAACATAGCTTGAAATAAATCTCTTATTCTATCAGACAAAGAAACTAAAAAATTTGAAGTCAAAGCCTTCAAAGTCAAAATTATCTCCGCTCTTGTTGCAGACTCTTACACGGTATTATGCTATAGTACCAGCCCCAGAGTAAGGTGAATCTGGTGCCAAACAGGAAAGAGATGAGGTCTCACAAGAATTCATGTCTGACTCTGTAGTAGAATTCAAATATGACTCTGTAGTAGATGTGCTGGAAGCATGAGTTTTATCTGCGGGACTGACAGCAGTAAGGTGAAGTTGACGAGGTTCTAGCTTCATTCAAGTGTTTTCCTTATGCCTACTAGTTTCAGTATAGTTACCCAAACATTGGATTCCTTTGCTTATACTAATTTTTTTAACCCCAAATGATGCAAAATCCTTCAATGTCGCTAAACTTCTTCAACCATTTGGGATACATACCATTACCATATGTTTTTAGAAGCCACTCTTTCTTAAAATTGCACTTCCTTATTGTCGAAATTAAACAAAGAAGTCAATGAGCAGTACTAAAACCACTATATAATTAGTGAAGTTAAACAAAGAAGTCAATGAGCAGTACTAAAACCACTATATCACTACTACTCTACTATACAAATGAGAGAATAAGTAGTGCATATAACACAAAAAAGATGGCAAATAGTTTCAATTATCCTCCCAAGCAAACCACTTCAAACTGCACCTTAAAAAAGCACACATTTAAATAGTTATAAAACCATTAATTAATCTAATATTTAAAAAGTATTGAAGGCTTTTATTTTATGGAACACAGTTACAAGTCATAAAAGGCTTTTATGACTTAAATGTGTTCTATATATCAGCTGACCTCTAATAGATAATGCTGCAACAATCTGTGTTATCAGCAGGTGGGAGCATATTCTACAGCCCCACGTGTACTTCATATGGATTTTACAGTATAAATAAAATTACATTCAAAACTGGGCCTAAAAAACTTTCAAATGAGAATAAAAAATTAGGGGAAAAACAATGTTTAGTGACTTGCTAAAAAAAAGTGATCTGATATGAGCCCTGTTATTAATATATTAAAGTCAAGAACAATTTTAACAATATTTGCTTCCACATTAGAAATTTATTGTAAATCTTATGGTCAAATGTATATTGACTTGCAACTTAAAGGGCCCATCACACACAGGGTTGATGATACTGCAACACTATTTTAATGTTGGTCATTTGATTCGGTTAACACACTATTCTAAATGGGGTTGCACAAACAAGGGCAGCAATACTTAGCACTAGTTAATGTTAGTTTTCTGACACAATGGGGTTGCACACATAGGGTCGCCAATTCATCAAGACTACTTTATTGGTGGTTGTCTGACATGACTAACACAATATAATAAATGGGGTTGCGCATGCGCACACACACACACACACACACACACACACACACACAAGGTTCGATTAAAATAAAAACTAATTTAATGTTGGTCGCCTGAGAGTCATCCGAAATGTTCTTAATGGAGCTTCATACATAAGGTCCACCAATTATAGTTTTCAACAATGCAGGTTAGCGACTGGTCAAGTGCTACAGATTGTTGCTTGCCAGTCAACCAGTCACCTGTTATTTAGTGATTTGAGTCAATCTTTTTTCAAACTCCAGTGTATGGATATATATATTTGTTAAGAAATAAGAAAGATGACTCCAAGGGAAATATTATAAGGTTTGTTCAAATCATTGACAGAATACTTGGTCCAAAGTGGCGGATCAAATTGAACTAAACACGTAATTAAAAGTTAATACTAATCTTAACTTATAGTCAATTAAATTATAAATATAAAAATATTTACAATTATTAGTAGAGATTAAATATTTAGTTAAGTATAAAATAAAAATGACTAATCAATAGGAGTTATTTAAAAAAATATTTTATCAAATATATCATTGCATAATTTGTTGTTTTATTGATGTTCTTATTACTCTGCGTATTATATTTTTTCCCCATGATCAATAAAATCACAAAGCAATTAAAATATAGCATGAACACCCATTTTGCAGCATTTATAAGTAAACTTAAGAATACTGTAATATTATTTCAATTTTAAAAACATATATATATACACACACGTTTTTAAAATTGCAATAATATTCCATATATATATATAAAATTACTTGAAAGTGTGCTGCATATGTAACTTCAGGAGTACTTCTCTTCTCCATAGCAGGTATCTTACACACACATATAGAACCCCCCTCGCTAATCTCTTCTAATTAAATCTTCTCTCCTCTCAACTCTTTGCCTCAATCATGTTTCAAAGATACTTTACCCTCTGTACTTCTTAGAGCACTACTCTAATCAGTTGCTTGTAATTGTTAGGTAATATCCTCTTCCTTGTCATTAACAAAACTTTACTATTGGCCATGATATATATTTCATCCGAAAATCTTTTACCTCTTTATCCCATTTTTAGCTATTCCTGTTCTCCCTCTTCCTTCTCCCCCCATAACTCATAACCATCAAGTCATCAGCAAACATAATTGCTTTTAGTTTTTACTGCCCCAGTTTCCTTGCTAGTCTATGATCATTTCTATTACCAGTACAAAGAGTAATGATGAGTGGAGATTTTTCTGATCAACTCCATTTCTTAGTTGGAATCACTCCATCTACCCTTTCTAAGTTTTTGCACAACATACTCTTTACTTTCTGTGCCACTCCTCTTTCTACTTACACCTCCTCCATTGCTTTTAATACTTTCCTTTCATCCACAATATTATACACCTTTTCCACATCCATGTTAGCCATAACCAGGTCCTTTCCATATTCGTATTGGTTTTCCACAAGTTGTTTAGTTGTGAAAATTAAATATATTGTTGACTTATTCTCTCTGAACCCACTTTGCTCCTCTAGTTAGATTTACTTATCAGTTAATATTTTTTTAATCAATTTGTTCATTTATAATAAATGTTTAGTTTTTTCTTATATTATTTAAAATATGGATAAGAAATATTGTTAGCTAGCCTGCACGGAAAAGATGAAATCAATAATCAGTACCTAAAATTTCTGAATAACTCCATTCTAGTTTATTACCAAAGTAAATAATATCAACAGTAGTAATAATTTATACCTAGAGATGGTATAATTGGCTTCAAAGTCAGGGGGTTAGGCACTACACTTATATAGGTACTCTCTTTCAAACAGTGGCCACAACATATTTTGCGCTTTTATTAAAATTTAAAAATTTCCAAAAAATAAAATAAACACTAAGATATGGTTTGTTTGGTTGGTTAATACCAAAATATAAAATATCAAACAAACTTCAAATTATAGAAGAAAGCAACGCTATACAATAAAATATATATGAAAGGAGAAACTTGGGGATGAATGATTTTACTATGGATATGAGCCGTACCTTGATTATGATGAAACACATTTAAATAATGAGACCTGGGAGTCTTGAATTTACACGCCAATACTTTACCACTGAGTTATCAAAATTAAGGCTGAGTCTGTGATAGACATGTGAATATCATCAATGAGTGAAGAATTACCCTGAACACAGGATGATCCCTGGATAGCTCAGTGATAGAGCATTAGCATTTTAAGCCAAGGATCCTGGATTCAATTCCTGTTTACAGGTGTCATTTTGTAATTTATTTGATTAGACTTAAAAATGTCAATAATTCAAAATTGAATATTTCAAACTGAATTTTATTTACTTGACTTTTAAGCTAAATTTCGTTGATTCCCTAACTATACAGTTTTGAGGAACCTTATGTTAGAGCTTACCTGTTGGATTCCCCTCTCTCCCTTGATGATGACATTGTAGTCTCCCCTCTCTCTCTTGATGATGACATTGTACTCTCCCCTCTTTCTCTTGATGACATCGTACTTTCCACTCTCTCTCTCGATGTTAACTGCATGCTCTCCCCTCTATCCCTTGATATTGACATCGTACTATCCCCTCTCTCTCTTGATGACATAATACTCTCCCCCCTTTCCCTTGATGACATCATACTTTCCCCTCTTTCCCTTGATGACAACGTACTTTCCCCTCTCTCCCTTGATGGCAGCATACTTTCCCCTCTTTCCCTTGACGATGAAAGCATGCTTTCCCCTCTTTCCCTTGATGATGACACTATAGAATCTTCTCTGTCTCTTGACGATACCATACTCTCCCCCCTCTCCCTTGACGACACTATACTTTCTTCTCTGTCTCGTTCCCTCTCTCTTCCCCGCTCTCGTTTGGTCTCTCTTGCCGCTGCCAAAGCAGCTTCATGCCTCTGTCTGCAACACACAATAGAGCCAATATTGTTGAAAAACATCAAGTGCTGTACCAAAAATATGGTATAAGACTTCTTGATAACAGGAATTTGTAATTGCTCCTATATGATAAGGTGTGTTTGTGTCAACCCTTTACACAATAAAAAAGTTGGGCAACAACAACTTCAACTTGTGGGTGATGAGAATTAAATAGTTTTGAAAAGTTGCTAAGACTGTAAGAATGTGCAGAGTAATGGGTAGAATAGAGAATGACCATGCATTATTCTTCAAAATGATACTATAATTCTAGTAAAATAAAACAATGAGTATATTTTCTGAAATGTAATTAAATAGTGATGAGATTAAGTAAGGGCTTGTGAGCTAGTTCGTTCATTTGAATCAAGCTTGAGCAAGATTATCTGAATTGTCGAGTCAAGCACAGAAATTACAAAAATTATCTTTGAAAAACATTCAGATCCTTTTTTTTTATAACTTTGAAATAGCAATGGTATGAACATTTTTACTGGGCTAAGAATGTAAATTTGAAGACATTAAATAGTTTGAAAAAAATTAAAATGACAATGGTCGACATTCAATTTGCACTAGAGATAATGACAATCAATTCATCATACTCATTTGATATCTACGAATTAAAAAAAAATCACACAAAAAAGAACCATTAAATATGATTTTTGAGCTGTAGGAAGTATTATCAAAAAAAGAATACTCTCAAGCTATAAATACAGCACAATGGAAATTTTTTAAATGGAAATAATTTTTTATTTTGTAATTAATACATATTTTACTGTTCAATAAGTGTCTAGGGGAAAAGCGGGCTACTCCAATTTAATGCAATTTTTCAGGAGAGCATTTTTAAACTTCAAAACGCACTAAATCTGATGTCAATTTGTACTGGCTGGGAGTTATATGTATTCTGAAGTGATTAGTACACTTATTAAACAGTAAAATATTTATTAATCTACACTAATATTATAAAGAGGAAAGATTTGTTTTTTGTTTGTAATGGATAAACTCAAAAACTACTGGACTGATTTTAAAAATTCTTTCATAAATATAAAGCTACATTATCAGCGAGTAACATAAGCTATATTTTAATTTGAAAATTTAATATTTTTTAAAAAAATGTAATTTATTCCTCATAAAAATGTCAATAGTCACTGATATTTTATGGTAGAGTCTATGATGATTCTTCAATATGTGTGTTGAAAATAATAATGCAGGAGGGGCGGGGGGATCTAGCTACAAAATAAAAATATAACTTATTTCCATATTCAAGTATGAGGTAAATTTTCAAAAACATTTTGAGCTTCTTTCCCACAAAACTTCTTCAGCTCCCCACGTGCTGTCATGATATTGGTTTGGATCACTCTAAATTATGTAAAAAGTCATGGATGAAGGTAATTTTTCTTTAAAGTTAACATATGTAGAGTATCTTTTTATGATTCATCCATGAAGAAACACACGCTTTTCAGAAATAGTGTGAAAAGGATCACAACATTAAAATATATTTTTTACACAATATGTCCTGTTAAATGAACAACTCCGCAGTATTTGGCAAAAGACGCCAATGCCCTATACCAATAAGAAGCTAGCCTTCACAACACCTGTCGCCAGGACTCTTTCTATTAGTTAGTTTTTACACTGTTGACGAGGGGAGAAAGAGGCAAAGGGTATGTCATATATAAGCCGCTTGTGCGTATGTTCAAGGCAGCCACATCCACATCCGCACACACACGTCGCTCTAGCACACACAGACAAGCAGCGCAGTCAGGGACTCACAAATGCACTAGCACTGGCTCTCGCAGTCACAGTCTAACACAGAATACAATAATTTACATTATTATCACAAGTGTGCATTGATATAAAGCATTTAATTGGAGTATGTATAAGTAATCAACAGATGTCATTTGAATAAACCGTGTGTGAATAAACAGCCATCAATAGTTCTCTTTCTTTAATTTAATTAAATATACCGATTTAATTAGTGCTCGACCACGGAGCAATTAACAGCTAGTTAAACGGTATCTATTCCCTATAGTGATAATAGGCGTTCGACCACGTAGCTATAGACAACCTAAATAGTATCACAGCATTATTATATCTGGAAAGAATCGGTAGTGTTTTAGTGTGCATGCACGCACAGACACAAAGGCCTAAGCCTATAGCTATAAAAAGTTGTAAAAGGTTTTCTAAAAACTATTTTCCCAATTGAAAATTTGTCCTCATTTTACTAAAGAATAGGCAATTGCCAGAGCCCTGCGTCTGTGGAGTTCGCGATAATTCGCGAATGTTAGATATGGCATTTTTTCTTTCAGATGTTCACATTTCAGGTTATCCTGATTGCAAATATATGCTCAGAATTGTCGCGATAATTCGCGAAATCAGCGTTTTAGCGCGATATTCGCGATTTTGTCGCTATTTTCGGCATTCGCGCTAATATTTTGGGATATTGAAAAATAAAAATTGAAAGTTTTGATGGAAGAGAGTGATGGCATCGAAAGTTTAAAAATTGAGAATGTGCTGCTAGGGCTGAAGACAGACAGTATGTTCAGTGACTTCGCAACAAAGTGTTTGCAAGCGTTGTGGCTGCCGATTTCAAATGCAGATTCAGAACGATATTTTTCTAGGTATAGTTTAGTAGTAACAGACCGCAGAACCACAATGAAAGTGGATAACATTGTTACCAGCTGCATGTTGCAGTTTGGTGATGTTGAGTAGTTATTTTGTATTTTTCTAGCCTAAATTGAGATTTAAAAATATAGTCACAATTTTTGTGAAGTAACAAGATGATTTTTGTGTAATATTTTGTCTTTGTGACTTGTACATACTTTTCCCGGACCAGCTGCCACTAAATCTTACTTTTTTAATAAGTTGACAGCACATTTTTTTGCGGACTAGTGTTTTTTACCGTTTTGTCCAAACAAAATGTAATTTTTGGTTTTCACTTCAATATGTTTAGTTTACCTGTTTCAAACATTGTCCTGGAAGTCTAGTTTTAACCCAACAAAGTCACCTTAATCACGAAAGTTTGGTAAAAACCACTTTTTTAACGCTTTTGTCTTAATTCGATAATTTCGTCGCAAAAATAGGATTTTTGTAATTCACCGCTTATTCACCGCTTTTGGGAAACTTAAAAACGAAATTGGGCTTTTTTATTCACCATAAAAGCAGGGCTCTGGCAATAGCCTTCAATGATTTATTATTGGAGTATAAATAGCAATTAGACAAATGATGGTAATAATTATGCCCCCTCATACATGAAACCGAGCCCCACAAAATCATGGGTCCATGGGAAAAGGCAAGAAATAAAATTTTTTTTAACATGAGTTCTCATTAATAAAACCCAGCCCAGGTTTATTGGACCCTACCATTCTGTTGCAGTTATTTTAAATAATTATTGTTTCGTAAGGATTAGTTTTTACTGCCATAATATAATAAAGTGTAGGTCTAATACTAAAAAAGTGTAGGTCTAATGCTAAAGTGTGACTTATTTTTGTATTTGAACTAATAAATGTTGTATATACATGCTAAAAGTAGTTTTGCTTGTTAACTTATAAATAAGTCAGTTAAGTTAAGAGTATTTTGTGTGTATCTATTTTAGAGCTTACAAAAATGTTATTTCTTAATATAGCATTAATGTATCAACTCTACTTCTATTGTTGTTATAAAAATATTACTAATGAAAGCTACAAGTGCATGTTTAGTTTGTAGTAAGAATTGTAGGGGGCCATGGAAGGAATAGCTTTTATTTCTGTTAAATACAACTTGTCCTGATGTTTCTTGAATAAATATTGTATGTCTGAAATTACAGTATATTTCCAGTATATTTTCTTCAAAAAATTTAGTATATATGAAATTATTTAACTTCATTGATGGAGAAAAATATCCTTGTAATGAACATATAGTTATTCAAAACAAAGATGCTCTACCTTAGAACTTTAGAAGTAAGTGTCTTGATTTATTATGTGAAAAGCTCATGTCCAAAAAATGTATTCACACTATGTATATACACTTACTTGTCTATGGCATTAAGAACTCATAAGTTCATTGCTGCACTTACAAAAGAATGACAGTTATCCCTATCTTGAGCTAGTCCTATCTAGTCCTCCTCTTTAATGTCCATTCTAATGTTTATTTGAGGTATTTAAACATTCAATTTATGAACCAACTGATTATATCACCACACGGTAATTTCTATGAGCAAAAGCGAAAGCACCTACCATCTAGGGTTCTTGTACATTCCACAATCGACATGGGACTGACAGCTTATCTATATTATGTTTTTATAATGTTATCATACTATTTTGTCATTTATATTAAATTTATTAATATTAAATCTTTTACATGTCTTACCATATTAGTTTAAAAATTAATATATATTTTTAATCTAAAATGATTATAAAACATAATTTTTATCATTTCCCGTCCCGCAGTAAAAATGTTATTCTCATCCATCCCCAATAATAATAATACAAGGATGAGGAAACCAGCCAATGGGCAATAATGTAAGTAGATCTATTGATATTCTAAAATTATTTTGTTTATTAAAGTAGAAGTTCAAGAGGATCAAACGATCTTCCTGATCACCAAAAGGATTATTTGAGTTTTGTTATTTCATGATTGTAATCATCCCTCCTTCACCAAGTATCTATGAAACATTCGGATTGCTCTCCAATCCCTTTTTTCACCAAGTATCTATGAAACATTCAATCCTTTCCTTCACCAAGCACCTATTAAAAATTCTGGTTGATCTCCAATCCCTTCCTTCACCAAGCACATTTGTCACTTTCACATTGCTCTAAAATCCTTTCCTTCACCAAGCACCTTTAAAACTTTCAGGTTTCTTTCCAATCCCTTCCTTCACCAAGCACCTATTAAACATTCTAGTTGCTCTTTAATCCCTTATTTCAACAAGCATCTATGACACATTTGGATTGCTCTCCAATCCCTTCCTTCACTAAGCACCTCAAACACTTGGGTTTCTCTCACTTGCCTTTCTTCACCAAGCATCTATGAAACATTCGGGTTGCTCTCCAATCCCTTCCTTAACCAAGCCCCTTTAAATCATTCGGGTTGCACTTCAATCCCTTATTTCACCAAACACCTAGGAAACATTCAGGTTGCTCTCTAATCCCTTCTTTCACCAAGCACCTTTTAAACATTCAGGTTGCTCTCTAATCCCTTATTTCACCAAACACCTAGGAAACATTCAGGTTGCTCTCTAATCCCTTCTTTCACCAAGATACCTTTTAAACATTCGGGTTGCTCTCTAATCCTTTCTTTTACCAAGCACCTTTTAAACATTTGGGTTGTTCTTCAATCCCTTCCTTCACCAAGCACCTATGAAACATTTGTAATGTTCTTCAATCCCTTCCTTGGCCAAGCACCTATGTGATATTCTGGGTGCTTTCCAATCCTATCCTTCAACAAGCACCTATGAAAATTGTTTCCCAAAAAGGAACTTTATTTGACATTGTGAGTGTATTAAAATATGTTGTGCTATGAATTTTTCAACATTATTTTTTAATATAAAGAATGCTTTTTTTTAAATGTTATTTTAACCCACCTGTGATGTCGTTTCTCTCTGAGTTTTTCCTCTCGGTGTTCTCTGTGTTCTCCTCGTGAGTGATGACGACCTTTCCTATGGGTGCTAACAGATTCCAATTTAACATTGTGACCACTGTGAGTCTGGAAAATCATACACATGGATTATCATTAATATTCATTTTACTGTTGTGAATTATGTGAGTATAATAAATTAAACACATTTATTTATTGCAAATATTTTTCACTTTAATGTTATAGTTGCATTAAGCATTGGCTAGCATAGCCAAGCACACCTTAGGAGACACCTTCGGCTCCCTTAGAGGAGTAGAGTTACATATTGACGCATATAAAAACCAACTGTAGTTTGGTATCAAGCTTCTGAAAGGGGAGTATAAACCAAACATACAAAGCTGTGTAGACTTACTAAATATTGACAAACAAAATAGGAAATATTAGTGACTGTGTGGGACAATGTCATAAAGAAGTTAATTCTTTGATATTAAGAAACAGAAAAAATCTTCCAATTTGAATCTATTTGGATGGTGGTTCAAAGATATGTGGCAAATGTGTCAGCAAAGAAAGAATAATGAGAAGGTGGAGATAGGCTAAGGCAAGGGGATAGATCTAACTATGAAATCCCAACTTCTTGCATCTCTGAAAACATAAACATTGCCAGTTTGAGATATGTGCATGTTATAACTATTGTGAATTGTGAATGCTTTTATTTTTGCTAGTTTAGTGTGTAGTGTAGACTAGTGGTACTAATCCAAAATGCTAAATTATGTTCTCTAATATAATACTATGAATACCAGTAAACAAAATAATCTTCTCTATGTTTGTTTTTACTAGGAAGAACCTTTTAGAATATACATACACACCAAATAACGTCGTTCTCTTACGGGGTGCACAAGAAACTGCATATAGCTCAAAATACGACTCAGTATTTAATCCATCCTCACTAACTTTCTCCACACTTCCCTATCCTTGTGTACTCACTTTGCTTCAACAACATCCATATTCCATACACCGAGTCACACATGATCTTTTATTCTTAAAACTTTTAATGTTTCTCTTTTTCACACATTCATCTACAACATTTAGCCACTTCTTACATGACCTACCCCTACCTTCATATAGTTTCTTCGTCCCTCGATCCCCAATCATTCTCTCAAAATACCCAAACCAGCTTAAGGCGCTTCTTTAACATTGACCTATTGGATTCCCTTTCAAACCACACTCCTTCAGCACCCATCTATTACTGACTCTGTAGATAAAAAAATTCCGTGTATGTTTCTTAGATATCTCATTCCAACCACATTAACCTTGATCTCGTGTTTCTCATGACAAATCCATGCTTCACATCCATAAAGCAATGTCGGCATCAACACACTTTTATAAGCTACCATCTTTGCCTCTTTCAATAGTTCATTCTTTACAATAGTCCACATACATCCAACTAACCTCCAAGATACATTCACCCGTCTGTCGATTTCACCATCTATCCTTTAATTGTTACAGAATATTCTACCTAACTACACAAAATCATTCACTTGTTTACCATTTATACTAAGCTGGCAATTATTTCCTGATCCGTCCTTATCAAAAATATCACCTATTTTTGGAGACATTTATATAAAGATCCATTCTGCCTATCACCATATTCAAACGATTTAATACATTGTGTAAGTCACCCCTCAGCCATTAATACGGCATAATCTGCATCCAACAGCACACCCACATTCACATTGTCCATTTGTACACCAATCGCATCCTCACAAACATCTCTCATACTTATCCATGAATACATTAAACAACTATGGAGACATAACACAATCTTGTCTAACACCCTATTCAATGTCAAATCATTTGCTTACGGCCCCAACCAACCTAAACATATTTTTTCAGTAAAGATTGTTAACATTTGACTATTCTATTAGTTTTATACGATAGGTAATGTAATGGCTGTCTTGTTATTTTAAATTCCGTTAGAGGTCAAGATTGTTTAGGTGCCATGTGTAGAACTGGTATTTACTACACTGTATCCTCCTCTTTCTTCATGTATAGTTTAAGTTATTAGTACAGTACCATATAATATAGACTATAAATAAATGTTATTAGAGGCTAATAAAGGAAATAGGATAAAAAGTGAATGCTGAAAAGACCTCATGTATGATCACACAGAGAACACATATTGAAGATGATAATTTATAGAATATTTAATGAGTTTAAATAGTTGGTAGCAGTTTTAATTAGCAATAATGATATAAGAGTAGAAATCAGGAAAATAATACTGTCAGGAAAAGCATGATATTACTCGGTCAGTAAGTTGTTGACATCCCGCTTGCTTTCAAGGAATATAAAGTTAGAATATATACAAAACAATAATTTTACTGGTTGTTCTCTTTGGATGTGAAACATAGTCTCTTACCTTACATGACAAAAATAAATATAAAGTATTCGAAAAAAAGTGCTTGGGAAGATAATTGGTCCCAAAAGGGATGAAGATAGTGTGGAGTGGAGGAAGTAGCACAACAATGAGTTACATACCCTGTAATCATCATAAGACATTGTTAGGGTAATAAAGTCTTGTGGATTATGGTGGGCAGGACATGCAGTGTGAATAGGAGAATTTAAAACCATATTCGAGATAGGCTGTAATGAGGTGGACTGGGTAAAACCACAGCCCCCCTTTATCCCTCCTTTAATATAAATAGTAGTCACAAGGTGGACAAAGACAAGTGCAAAGGTAAGTTTCTTGATTTCTTGATATGCCAGGGTTATTTGTTGTCTATTTTATTTCCCTTGTTTATTCAAAAGTAGTTCCTCCACTCACATAAAATTAATGATCATGATTAAAAATATTCAAATTTGGTTTTGGTTCCTTTATATATGTAGGAATTATATATTAATTTACTCAGGTTCTTAGAGTGTGAGTGTGTGGGGGGAGGAGATGTCCTTAAAACTGCAGTTGCAAGGGTTCTCGTTATTTTTAATACCTCTGCTTCTTCTATAAAAGATATCACCTTGAACCAATAAATGTTCTGTTTATTATTGCCTGTACTTCATTTTAAGGTAATGGTAAACTACTTTACTAGAAATATAGTGCCTGCACTGTATTAATAAGAATAGGTGAAAAAATTTATTTTTGTCAAAATTTAATGACCCATAAAATCTTTAATCTCAAAATCACCAGTCTCATTATTTTTTTTGCCACTTCTTACACAGAGTAGCAAAGGATACACCCCACAGAGTTGGATTTGAATTTATTCTTTTGACAAAAAAATACCTCTCATATTTGGTTATTTTTTTAATTTGTGTATTTTCAGTTGCCATATTAAAAAAAGTAAAGTTTAAAATCTGTAAAAAAAATCACAGATACCCTGTCAGTGTGATCATCACCACCAAATTTCATTTAATTATATATATTTATTTTTTTGTAAATGGTGTCGCAAACATCCCCTTATGGAATCTGATGGAATGACCCTGGTTTGGTTATAAATGTTAAATCTAATGGATTGCTAAGAATGTTACAAAAGAATGAGGTCTTACATGTTCACGACGCAATTGATCTCTCTCCAAATGTTTGTCTCTGTCCCGTTTAATGCGTGAACTAGACTTGTGATGATGTGCCACTGCAGCTTGGGGTGGTTTTATATCAAGGGAGTCAGCTGTGTCCTCTGCTTCTTGATCTGATAAGCTGTGAAAAACAAATATGATAGTTAGAAATAGTTATAAATAGGACTAGGAATGTTACATAAAAAAATTGTTAAGACCAAAATGAGTTTGAACATACCTAATGGTTTTTCAGACTGTAAATTTATGTTGTTTGCACAACCCCAAATATTTAGAATTACTGAACCCATTTTAAAATATATAATTTTCTAATGTTTTATTTTTTAAACATTAATTGAAAACAATTATTTCATTATAATTAACAGCCTTTACATCTCATGTGTTTATAATATTTTTGACAAATGTAGGTATGTAAAAGTTATTTCTCATTTCCTTTTGATATTTTGAACTTAGCTCTTAATTAGCTTTGTTAGGTAATATTAAGAAACCTGTTGCAAGAAATGAGGAAATTTTATCAAGAGGCTAGTAAGAAAATACAAGTAGGCATATATGATCACACAGAGAACATGATTGAGGATGATTTTAGGATGATGGTTCGGAGAGTTTTGTGAACATATCATTTGACATGGTTAACGAGTTTAAAAATTAAGGATCAATTTTAACTAGCATTAGTAATAACAATATTAGAGTGGAAGCTAGGAAAAGTATAGAATCGAGAAATGCATGTTATTACTCTGTCTGTAAGTTGCATGATGTCGAGGAATGTAACGCTCAGAATATATAAAACAATAATTTTAACGGTTGTTCTCTATTGGCGTGAAACACCTTACCTTACCTTACATGACTAAAACTAAATACAAAATAGGCTGTTCAAAAACAAAGTGCTTAGGAATTTAATGTTTTGAAACTCAATGACATCTCAGTATATCTGGCTTATGACCAATATAAAATATGCAAAGTACTGCTGCTAATGTCTAAGATGGAACTGTTTGGATTGCGCAGTGGCAAAACAGCATGTACGCATGTAAGGGCTAGTTCAAGGACAAGCCTACAATATCATTAACGTAGGGGAGTAGTGAGCAGCAGTGTGGTGTTTACTGTCTGTTTTAAAAAAAATCTTTTTTGATTGTTTTATCTAAGTTGACCGAATGGAAGTTATAAATGACCAACTCTATAGGTAAATCTTGTGGTAGTGGTGTGAAGATTGTCGAGAGGAAAGTTATTCAGTCAAGGAAGAAAAATTATATTTAATATATATTAATTTCTGAAATCTGAGGCACACCCGGATACTTCAGAAAAAAGTATACAACAAAGAGTGTATCAGACTTTTTATGTCTCTTTCAATAGTGTGTGTTGAATAATAAAAGAGGGGGAAACTGTGGAAGTGGGATCGGAACATATTTTTGACTCCTCATACGTAAAAAAGTAAAGAGTAATGTAGATGACTTTGACAATTGTGTTATTAAGGACATCATAAATGAATTACATAAAACAGAATGGGAGCAACCCACGCTAAAATCAATTCTCAAAGTTTATAAATCCAAAATTAACTTTAATGAAGGGTTTTGGTGTCTGAGAGATGTTTAAATCAGGATCAAAAACTAATGACTATTGTCAATATATGAATTTTAACAATTATGAACTGCACCCTACCCCAACATTCAATTAGACTCACCAATGAAATCTTCTTTGCGTAAAATATCCATAATGTAGTGGTTGATAGAACACAATATTCTATCCAGTAAAAATATGCTTAAACCTGAATTATCTTCACTTGTTCGACTCCACAAACTACCATTTAAAACATATGGGATAAATACACTACAAGTAAAATAATGACATTCTGTTCTAGATCTACCCTCATATCATTCCGATCTCAACCCCATAAAATTGATAGGGGTACAAAAAAAAAGAATTATATTTCTAAAAAGAACGTTAGATTCAATGTAAACACCATTATGAACCCTAGCGAAGGAAAAATTTAACTCTATAATGAAAGGGTAATGGTTAGCGTGTGATTCACAAACAAAAAGAATACTTATAATCAGAGCAAAGAATGTATATGGTATCTGATAGTGTCATCATTAAGTTGGAGGGTGATTCATCAGACGACAGCTCCAGCGAAAACACTTCGGGTGATGATGGCAATAATATGAGTGGCGTGGAAGCTTTTGAAGATATGTAAGTTGAGTAGTACATGTTTGTGTCTATTGTAGTAGCAGAGAATGTCTCATATCTAAGAGAGAAAGAAACATTCTTATTCACCCCCACCATATCCCTCCCTCTCGTCTACTTCCACCCCTACAGGTGTGGCCGAGTCCCATGTAAAACCTCAACAGTAGTAATGAAATATCTTTAATGTATGGAAGCATAGGCCTATTAACTAGCATATCAACTATAGAGATTATAAAGAAAATATTTGTCAATTTGTCTCATGAGCTAGGAGAAATATCAACGTTCTCAAGAAATAAATAAATCTGATGTTTTCTGAGGTTCATAAAAGCCTTACATATGAATAATCATTCCAAACAAATAAATTTATAAAAAATGGCATAAACAAAACGCATTAATTTAACAAATACAAGTATTTTGATATTTCATAATACATTATAAATTAGGTGCACAGACACAAACATGCATGCATGTGCACAGACACAAACATGCATGCATGTGCACAGACACAAACATGCATGCATGTGCACAGACACACACACACACACACACACACATACATCAGCAGGTCAGAAAATTTGCTTACATTTATGCAAAAAGATTAGGACAAATCATAAGTGATTAAAATTCCACTTTCATGGATCAAAAATGAAGAAGCAGCGAAGGACTGGATGTTGGGATTAATGAAGCCATTTCCCAACTTCAGTCTAACAAAGCCAGAAAATACTAGCCAATCAGGGGAAACAAGTTTTAATGAGACAAACACGAATTCTTTCTTTGATAATTTTGAAGAAACTTTAGAAAAATACAAATTAACTTCAGATTACATTTACAACCTTGATGAGACTGGCATTACTAAAGTGCTGCAAGCTCCTAGACTAGTGGCAAGATCAGGAACCAAACAAGTTGGATAAGTCTTCCATTTTGAGTGGTTCACACCCTGAAAATATAGGCCTATGTTCACCTTCAGGATGGATGAATGTGAATCTATTTGTTGATGTCATTAAAAATGTTAAAACATTCACTAGAGCTATTTCTCATTCTTTTGGAAAACAATGAATCTTATGTTTCCCTAGAAGTCATTAGCTGTGTTTTTTGCAGTTGACCTGGTATTGATGTTTACAACCACAGTTTATTCGCGGTTGACCTGGTATCAATGTTTAAAACCACAGAGTATTCACGGATACTGTTGATCTGGCATTGATGTTAATAAAATGCTTATGACTGAGACAATACTAGAGCTTGGTTTAGTAACGCTTTCCTAGGCCATACTAAACAATATGGTTATGATCAAAGAGCCAAGAATTGGTGCACCAATTTAAAAACAGCATTACTTCTTATGTTAAATTTAAACGAGTACAGGGTATCTACCTGACTATAGTTTTGATATTCTAGTATTTCCATTTTTTTTTAAGAAATCCAGTATATATTAAAGGTACTCTGAGAATAGCAATCCCTATTTCAAAGGCATAAAACGATAGAAAGTTGTGTATTAACGCATATATTCTAGTATACACTAAGGATGGGACCCTTGAACCTACAAGGAATATTCATGGATTATAAGATAATAAGATATAAGATTATAAGATTAGTTTCATGAGTGAAGAATCATGTTGAAAAGTGTATGCCTGCGACAAATTTTCATGAATCAATTGAATATGAGGAAGATTTAAATGTATCATATTTTGTCGCTAGCTCATCATTATCTAGTAATTCAAAATCTAAAGATTTGGTGGAAAACAAGAATAAAACACTTTGTTCTATAGTTAAGTTATTTGCTCTTATTTTTATAAATTAATTTATGGGTTGAACTATCAAGACTTTAATTGTTTTATTGTTCTGTCTAGGACAGAAAAATGTAGCCCTTCTTTTCTAAGTGCATTAAGAATAATTATATACAACCCTTTGCCTTAAATAAAATTTATTGACCATCTGTGAACATCTTGACATACTTGTCACTATTTTCCAAATGTATAATTGTCAGAAGCTTGCTTGTGCTTACATTTCAACACATTTGTAAGAAACTTTAATTGTCAAGAAAATAGTCCTAGACCTATGCTTTAATATAGGTGGGCTGAGTTAAGTTATAACAAAATAATGGTAAGCATTCATTGCTAGTATTTTTTTATATAAGGTGTGTCGGGGTAACTGGGCCCTCAGGGTAACTGGGCCATGGGGATTTTCCCACCATCTTTTTAGAGTTTTTCAAGTTTCTTTGGTTGGTAACACTACTACCCAGCTGGGACTACAGATAAAAATTGATATTTGTGACTTCATTTGTGTTCCCGCTCTCAGAGGAGTAGTTGTAGTTGGGAGCTCGAGCTGGCAAACACAACACATGTTCCCATATTTTGTGAAACTTCACAGAATCCACAAAGTGAGTACTATTTTGTTGTTTTATTGTAATTTGTGTAAGAAATGGGTTTAGTCTAAGTTATTTTGATGATTGGAATTCATTATCACCTTAACACTTGAGATGAAGGGGGGTGGCCCAGTTACCCCAACAAAAAAGTGTGGATTGGGGTATCTGGGCCATATGTCTGGGGTAACTGGGTCCACCTCTAGCCCAGTTACCCCACACATAGCCGACTTACCTCTTTTCCATTTGTGAGATTCAAAAAGTGTTTCAGCATTCCAGAAGTATCAAAAATACAAATATTTATTGCTGAAATGTTGACAGAACAAAGAATAAATTGGAAATGTTGAGTTAATACTTTTCAAATATAAGCATACCAGTTTTTATTGATTCACTGTACTGTTATTTATTTTATCAGCCACTAAACGAGTATATATTACTTAATGAATTTTGTCAAATAACAACCGAAATTAATTATCACTTTGGAGATCACAAACACACGGACAAACATTACAAGTCTGTTAGACGCAACTGAAAATATAACCCACACATGTGCAACAACACAATAGACCAGAGACAGGACAACTACATGTCTCATCTTAGTCAAGGACTAAATAATGTCAACACTCCCACTTATTTAGATCTGTCTCTCAAACCAACCTCGCTTCATAAATAATTACACTGATGCTTTGGCAGAGGCTTTGTAAGAACATCTGCAAGTTGTTCTTTGGATTCAATATACCTTATACCAATGTCACCATGTTCATAGACATCCTGTACAAAGTGGGAACGAACATCAATATGCTTAGTTTTTCAGTGGTACTCAGGACGACTCGTCAATTTAGTTGCTGATTGGTTATCTACGTACATTGGGACCTTATCACATTCCAAACTCAATTCATCAATAATTCTATGTAGCCATATAGCGCCCTTTGTTCCATTAGACAATGTAATGTATTCAGCTTCTATTGTTAAAAGGGCGACCACTTTTTGTCATTCAGAGGACTAAGTGATAGCACACCCATTAAACAAAAATACAAATCCACTAGTTGATATTCTCGTAACTACATTACCAGAATAATCTGCATAGGTAAAACCTCTCAACGTAGCGTTACTCTCACTGTCTCCGTAAAAAAATCCTGTAATCCATTGATCCCGTAAATGACGGAGAATCTTCTTAACTACCTGCCAGTGATCATGCCCCTAGTTAGTTAAAAATTGATTGGCTTGATTAACCGCATATTCAATATCAGGACAACTGACTTTTGCAGGGAAAAGAAGAAAACCAATTGCCTCACAATATGGCACATAATGCAGTTTCTTCATTTCTTCTTCATCTCTTGAACTATGCCATTGACTTAAGTGTAAAGCAGGCTCAGCTGGAACAGTTGATGACTTCGCATCTTCCATGCAGAATCTTCATAGAATTTTCTGGATGTATGCACTCTGACTAATTTTTATAGTGCGTTTTCCCCGATTTTGTTCAATTTCAAGGCCGATGAAATGCTTAGCGTCATCAATTGTGATTTGAAAACAATGTTGCAAATTTTGCAGAACTTCATCAATTGCTTCTTGAGAAGCTGACAACAGTCTATCATCAACATAGAGAGCTAAGTATATGGTTGCGCCTTTGATCTTGCCAGCAAACATGTAATAATGGTCACACTTAGTTTGTTGGAAAACCATTTTTTCTAAAAATTTCTCAAATTGTATGTTCCAACAACGTGGCGATTGCTTGAGTCCATACAGACTCCTTTTAAGTCTACATACTGCTTCAGGATGTGCTTTGTCTTCAAGGGGTTGCTGCATATAGATCTCTTCTTTCAATTCACCATAGAGGAAAGCAGTTTTCACTTCAAATTGGGCAATTTCAAGATCTTCTCCCATTATGATAACTAGAAGCAATCAAATTGATTCATATCAAATTACAAGCGCAAAAGTCTCAAAATAATCGACACCTTCTAGCTGATCAAACCCCTTTGCAACAAGTCTGGACTTGTATTCAAGACCCCTACCTGAATTTGATTTCTCATTGAACACCCACTTACAACCAATCCCATGATTACTTTCTGGGAGTTTCACAAGTTTCCATGTTTTGTTTTGTTGAAGCGCACTCATTTTGTCATTCATAGCAAGTAACCATTTTTTGCTTCAGTGATTGTGACAGCCTCTTCAAAAGTAGTAGGTACAGTATCCACAAATGGCGCAGAATGATTGTAGCGACTTGGTCTCGATCAATAAGTTGTTTTCCTGGACCTGATGCTAGTTGAATCTCTTCCAGTTAAGGTTCTACTCGTTAATATGCTTGCTGCTGGACTACTGGTCTTAGCCCCACTGCTGCTTCTAAGTCTGATTGACCTTGATGATCAAAGTCAAGTTCCACCTGAGCTACAGGTGGTAGGTTTACATCATTTTCTGGGTATGGTTGATTTTCATAACCAAAATCAAGTTTCCCCTTATTTTTATGAAAACCTTGCTCTGCCATTTCAACTCTCTCAATGAAGATTACCTCACAGCTGAAATGTATTTTTCGAGTCTTCGGGTCCCATAGTTTATAATTCCTTGACTTTCCCTCATAGCCAACAAAAATCATTTTCTTGCTCTATGGATCAAACTTCTTGCCTATCTCCTTGGGTATGTATACATCACAACCAAATACTTACATGTGTTTGATTTCTGGCTTTTCACTAAACCACCTCTCATAGGAAGTCAAGTTCCAATAGATTGTTTTGAGATGGTTTGATTCAAAGCATACACAGCTGTTTGAATAGCTTCAACACTTAATTAATATGGAAGGTTTCTGGCAAGTAACATAGATCTGGCACTTTCACTAAAGGTACACATTTCATGCTCAGCCCGACCATTCTGCTCATGAACATAAGGTGTTGACAGCTCATGAACAATTCCCTTGCTTTACAGAAAAGCATTGAGTTCATTTGACAGGTACTCTCTGCCATTGTCTGTACGTAGAATTTTTATGTTGTTGCCGGTCTGCTTTGTCCCAAAAGCTTCATAATCTTTGAACTTTGCAAACACTTCATGTTTGTGATGCCTGTAAATACAGAACAGTATCCCGAGTATTCATCCTTACACAATAAGAAATACTTTGAACCACCTGGTGACTGTACATTAACTGGACCGCAGACATCCGAATGAATATTTACACCGGGATTATCAGCTTTCGGTCTCCTGCTTGATTGGTGTGGTTTGCAAGCATGCTTTCCCATAGCACTTCACAGAAAAAATTGGATTTGTCTTTGATTACTAAACCATTAGCTGCATCAAATTTTTCTGTTGCATTAATTGAACTGGCAATGTGACCCAGCCTCTCGTGCCAGAGCTTCAGGGAGTTAACTTCTGCAACATTACACTTTGAAGAAACTTGTACCTGAAAAATCATTCGGAACAACGATCCATGACGCACCCCTTTCGCTGATAAGACACCACTTCTTTCTCAGACCTCAAAGTGATTAAGTTAACTGTGGAATAAGAAATTATTGTCATTGATCACTCCCACTGAAAATAAATTTTGTTTCAAATACGGAACTAAAAGCACATGGGTTAATTTCCAGTTAACCTGATTGCCATGCACTTCTGCAAGAATATATATATTGTGCCGATACCTGCTACAGGTAACACCATGTCACTTGCAATTTGAACTAACTTTATCTTACCAACCCGTCTGAGTTCATTGAAAAAATTGTGGCAGAAAGTCATGTGAAGGCTTGCACCCGAGTCTGCCAACCACACAGATTTGTCCTCCTCTGTCATTTCTGACAAGAAAGCTGAAATACCACACACATATGCAAATGCAGAATCATCACTCATTTTTATTCATCTGCTATTCGCTTTTCACATTCACGATACCAGTGACCAATCTCATTGCAGTACTTAAAAGGATGTTTTCTTTTCAACTCTTCAATACTCTTGGAATTTTTCTTCTGCTTGCCCATGGAATCATTAACCTTCTGGTAATTGAATGACACTTTTTCTTGTTTATCTAGTTTTGGCTGCAGCGCAAGTGATGAAGACTAGTCTTTCATTGATGTCAATCTTTTGTCCTCACGAATTATCCTCGCGATTAAATTCTCCTTTTTTTTGCTCATCTTTTGCGGTGCACTCCGATGCATTGGTAAATGCTGATAATCTTGATGGCAAACTGCTGAGAAGCTTAGACATCAAAGCTAAATCAGCTGGCTTTTCACCTGCAACATCAAGCTTCTTACAGATGGTTTCAAATTTTCCAAGCTTTTCCAGGCACACCATTCTTGATCCAAAAATCATAAAATTGTTGCCAAAATTCTTGTTTTGCATCTTCACTTGTCTCTCCATACAAAGAATGCAGTTTATCCCAGATCTCTTTTGGTGTCCTACAGTTTATTGAATTCACATGAAATGTCCGATCCACTGAGCTCAATAAGATCACTGCCGTTTTTGACAACACTTTTTCCATACTTTCCACGCATCGAGTGTTGCTGCTTTGTCAGGCTCTGTATCTGTCCCTTCCACAAATTCTACCAAATCTTGAGCATCAAGTAAAAACTACACACTAAATTTAAACAATGCAAAATTTGTGAAATAGAATTTAGTGAGATTGTATCGTGGCGGAAAGTCATGTGCAGGCTTGCACCCAAGTCTGCCAACCACAGTCAATGCTGCAAGCAGAGAAAATATACTGGAAGCAATATATACCTATCAACAACATGAACAAAACATACAAACAACACGAACAAACCGTACCGACGACACAAACAAAATTTCTCTCAACTTGCACTTCACAATATAATGGTGGTGCAGTGGAAGCGTGCTGGGCCCATAACATGTTGAGTTATTACTGTCCAAATATAAGCATACCAGCTTTTATTTATTCACTTTACTGTTATTTATTTTATCAGCCATTAAACAAGTATATATTACTGATTGAATTTTGTCAAATAATTACCAAAATTAATTAATCACTTTGGAGATCACAAACACACAAACAAACATTATAAGTCTGTTAAACACAACTGAAAATACAACTCACGCGTATGCAACAACACAATAGAGCAAAGACAGGACAAAAACTAAACGTGTCTCATTATATTCAAGAACTAAATAATGTCAACTTACATTGAACTTACGTTTTTTATTATTACTTTAGCAAAATATAGAACTAATAACTTACATAACTGCGTAAATTAATTTTGAATTGTTTGTACAAACAATCAATGAACACTCAAAAGGATTATCAAATAAGTTTATCTAATTAATGAATTCAATTACTGTGTTACAGGTCTTGTACAAACCTATGTATGAAAAACACAGAAGGGAGCTGGCTTCTCATATGCTGAGGAGGACCTACAGCAAGCTATCACTGATGTCCATACAGAACACCCCTAAATGCAGAAGGGTAGTTCAGAATTATGAAATTATAACCACAGAAGAATATTTGAAAAAGATGGAAGAGAAGAAAAAACAAGAAAAATAGGTGAAAACAGAAGAATAAGACAGAGCCGCCTAATACAGAAACCAGAGAATCTAACTTAACTGAAGATTCGTTGTCTATCCCAGAGAGTGAACAAGAGGATGATCAGAGGAGTTCGACAGAAAATGAAGACACAGAAGACAGATTCAATTGCAATAAAGGTGATTGTAAAGGGTAGTTAGGAAATAGGTTTAGAAGTGAACGCTGAAACGACCAAATATGGTAAGAGACAGTAATTTAGAGAATACTACGAACAACAAATCTTTCGACATGGTTAATGAATACTAGGGTGAAAATAATACATTTAGGAAATGCATTCCATTACTCAGTCAGCAAGTTGTTGACATCTCGCCTGCTATCAAGGAATGTAAAAATTAGAATATAAAAAAACATAATTTTGCCGGCTGTTCTTTATGAGTATGAAAAGTGGTTTCTTACCTTGAATGACAACAATAAATTCCCTGTATCATCACCAGACATTACTAGGGTAATAAAATCATACAGTGTGAATGGGAGTATCTAGAACCACGTTCAGGGTATTGAATGACAAACCCAATCGGAAAAGACCACTGGGAGGACCCCGAAACAAATGGGAGGATAACATTTGGATAGACCTGAGATAGATAGGGTGTAATGAGATGGACTGGATTTAATTAGCTCACGATAGGGATAGGTGGTGTACTTTTGTGAAAGCAGTAAAGAGTTTTCAAGTTTTTAATGACATAGAGTAACTAAGTAGAGTAAGTCTGTGATTAAATAAAGTCTATGTTTTGAGAAATATCTTTAACACCATCTACCATCACTTGTGCTATCTATAATTTAATGAAAAAACTAGTAGTGCTTATTTTACGAAGATACTCTAAGGCTTTAACATTATGTATTAATTAGGCTAAATAATTTTAGGCCAACTGACTTTTAGGCCAAATGACTTTTGGAACTCCTTGCGAAATTGACAACGTTGAATTTTTTTTAAATTCAAAACTAACTTTAGGCCAACTGACTTTTAAGCCAAATGAATTTTAGGCCAACTGATTTTTAGGCCAAATGATTTTTAAGCCAAAAGACACTAAGGCCAACTGCCGCTCTCTGTTTAAACAACTATTTTTTTAAATTAAAAATGCAGTATATATCTATATACATTTCTATGAACTAGGCTATTATCCTAGATTAGCCCCCTGAATAAATATTCATTTTAACTGAGTTTAGTAGTCCAACCATGGCTGTATTCAAATAGTCTACTTCCCACGCCGTCAACCCTTGACGTTGACTTGATAGTTGCATTGACAGTCACCTGATCAAGTGTAGATCCATCCCAATAGTCACAAAGTGTGCCAATGCACCCTTCACACACCCTTGAGTCCAAGAGCAACGGAAGGTCATCATTTACACGACCTTGATGAGGTGTTTGACTGACAATAGTTTATATTTTCATCTCCTCGAGATAGAGCTCATAGAGTAATGTAATGTGTGATAACGTATGTTAATTACAGGCTATTGGTGTTGTGTTGTATAATTTGGATAATTTGTCATGTCCGATGAGAAGAAGTTGAATTCAGGCTGATGGTGTTTAAAATAGTTTCTAAGCTCATTGGTAGGAAGCAGCAATGCAGACTCAAGGGTGTGGAAAGGATAGTTTGCTGTTCAATAGTCTGTTGCAGTATTCAATCTGAAGTACGTGGTAAGTGTGCATTCATCAAGTCTTCATCAAGTCAAGTGTACTTGACTATTCGAATACAACCCATATTTATTTTTAATTGGTGACCTGGTGGTCTAGTGCAGGGGATCCGGGGTTCAATCCTCGATTCCGGCATAGATTTATCTGATTTCAAAACCATTCCTTCCCCTCTGACAAGACGTGTATTTATCACAACTTGTGAATGTGTGGAATGCCAAGCCTCCAGTGGGGTGGGGTACCGGGGGCGTAATATACCCGGGGTGAACCAACTAGTTGAACAACAAATGGTAGGCGGTAATATATGGACATTAGGTTTAGGCGCTAACATCGATGTAGTTAATAAATAAAAAGGAATTGTGAAATAGGAGAATAGAGTTAAGAAGGGTAGCACGCCCCAGTTTTTTAAATAGGTACTGGGGTTAGGTCTAGGATAATGTTCAGGTTGTCCCTTTTCACTTAGTTGAATATATTTGTTTTGTTAAGGTTATTATTCTAAGAACTGTTTTGTTGTTTATCTAAATTGTATTGACTGATTGTAATACTAATGTTTTATTTTAACTATGTCTAAATAAACTAAACTAAACCTCCACCGTGGTTCGGATTCCACGTTAAACTGTAGGTCCTTCATTTCATCTCACAATCATCATACCATTACACATTAGTGTAAGTGCGTATAACCCGAACGGGTTGTAAGACGCGGTATTAATAATGTTTTTTATTGGTTGAACGTAAAGTGTCCAAACACAAGAGATGGATCATGCTTTATCTCCTTTTGACAAGCTATTCTGACAATTCCGACTTACTACTGCAATTGCAACATTCAATGTACACAGTCATTACTATGACTCCGACTACGACAAGCGGTTGCGACTCAATGTAAAGGAGCCGTAATTATTAAACTTATTACACCAACCAGAACAGCCAAAACTGATTGACAGCAACTCACGATTAGCACATTAGTATATTTAAATAGATATTTGTATGTTTATTAGTCAAACTTAATAGAAAGTGTAATTATGTGTAGCTTAAATTATTTATCAAAACAACACTACATACATGAAATCCGCAGTGTCTTTCGATAAAGGTAAAGGTGAGTGTTTAACAGGACTCTTAACTATTTCGCCATCTTCACTCTGTTCTTCACCATCCATTTCGGTAGCATCATAATCCGACATTAAAATAAATTACAAATTTGAAGAGTTTATATTATAAAGAATGAAGATATATAGTGGTGTTTCTGTCAGAAATTCAAATATAATTCATGTAAAACATATAGGTCGATAATAGTATAGTAACATATTTACATTAATAGTAATCACAGAACAAGTTAACACGAAAAATCTGTTAGGAATCTGTAACTGTGAATGATCATAAGATTGTTTGCATAAGTGCTTCTATCTAAGGAATTTTCCCATTACTCATTTAGTCTAAATGAGCGGTCTCAGTGGCTCAATTAGTATGGCACTATCACTTACTATATATATATATATATATATATATATATTTAATAATTTAATTTGAAAAAGGGATCAATTGTGTGTTATTTGAACAGAATTCCAAATAATATTTTTAAAATTCGTTCCAACTTTTTTTTACAAATTGTGTAACGAATATTATAAAAACTTCTACAACTGTTAAAAAAAACCCATTTAAAACGGTTTATACCCATTTGATATGAAAAATAGAATTTAAGTAAATTGTGTCAAAGTGACAATAGTGTGTAAGGAACATATTTTTTAATTTGATCTTTAGACGCAACATATTTAAAATGTAAACCATAGGAAAAGGGAGTACTCTAGATTCAAACTACCATAGATAAAGTAAAACTACAAAGTACAAAATTAATTATCACACTCAGTATTTCAATGATTAAAACTGAACCGACAATTTTAGGTTATATTTTCGAGCTGTTGTCTGCACACCATTGTATAGGAGAGAAAGAAGCTTCCATGTATTTCTTTCTCTACTTCACTCATACATAACATAATTCGCTAATTTGTAGGAATATATCAATTATATCATTGTATGTTTAGTTAAATGCGATAAATGTGTTAATAAAGGGTATGCCAGCACAATTATATTTGAAACTGATGACTTGTTTATTTAAATAAGTTGATGTACGGTAGGCTATTATTATTAATACTTCATAAAAGCCTACAACCTAAATGATTGTTTGAAAGTAAGCTTACTTCACTAATTCAGGTATTAAACAAATGTTCACCCATTTAGTTTTAGTTTTTTTTTAAGATATACACATTGGGTGAGGGAAGGGGGAGATACCTAAAGAGAAAGTCAACTTAAATTATTTTATCTAAATCAAAATTTAAATTGACGATATAAGTTCAATTCCAAGCCCTGAAATTATTTTTATCTGTATACAAAAAATTAACACCAGTTGCAAGCCTCCCCTTAAAAGACAATATTAGAGAGAACAGTCAAAACGAAATCATTAAACTTTTGAGATAATCAATAAGCGCAGGCATTTTTTGACAATTCTACATTGGAAAATAGTGGCAAATATGTCAAGATGCTCGCAGATTATTTTATTTAGGGAAAAGGGTTGTATATAATTAGTCTTAATGCACTTAGAAAAGAAGGCCTAAATTTTTCTGTCCTAGACAGAACAATAAAACCATTAAAGTATTGATAGTTTAACTCATAAATTAATTTATAAAGATAAGAGAAATACATTAACTATAGAACAAGGTGTTTCAGTCATGTTTTCTACCAAATCTTTAGATTTTGAATTATCAGATAGTGATGAACTAGCGACAAAATATGATACATTTAAATCTTCCTTTTCTTCAATTGATTCATGAAAATTGGTCTCAGGCATACACTTTTCAACATGATTCTTCACCCATGAAAGTAATATTATATTACATTCATGACCTTAGTTTACTTGGATGACAGCTCAAAACGTTACTAGAAATAGTCCTTAATGCACCCCTACGCCAACAGCTGATATCTGTCTCTTTTGATATTTTAATGAAAACGCGGTAATGTACGAATGTGCTATATAACCATAATAATTTAGGTCAATATGATTTCTGTTTATTTGAGGTTGGGCACAAAGCTTATATATCATTTTATTTCGCTTGGAAAAATTACTATTTGCAGCACTTTCACGAAAGGTCTAAGGAATAAAACTTCAAAATGGCGACCAACGAATTTAAACAATGCGATTGAACATAGCGGAAACAAGTTATTTACAATGATGCACCTATACAGTGAATAAAGATACTTTATTTAGTTAAATATTTCAAAATACGATAAAATAATATGATAAAATTTTAATTATTCTTTATGTTTGTGAATTGCACGCTAATCATTACCCTTTCATTATAGAGTTAAATTTTTCCTCCACTAGGGCTCACATTAGAATGTTGCTATCGTTAATTCGCATTTAAATTAATAATATCGACCATAATTAGCAAATTAAAAGTTTAAAGAGGCCCATAAAGGATCAACTTGTTTGTCAACCTTGTTGTCAGCTGTTGCCACAGACGAAACGAAATGTTGGCAACCAAGTTGTAAACATCCGCTACGAGGATCTGTCATCGGCTTTATTTGCTGGGTGATTTCTGTTGCTGCTTTTTATTATTTTCTATGGTTGATTTTTGTTTTATATTCTATGGTTATAGTATAGCATATAGCTTGATTAGTGAAAAATAAGTGAGGATTCGTTGCGGTTTTTAGTTTTAAACGCGTTATGTGAAGATGAGGTGCGCACTTCTAAAAAGAGAAAAGTTTGGACAAAGGAGTGGTATCAAACCTGTGCCCAGTTTTCTCATTACAATTTAATGAGTGAACTTCATGTCACTGCACCAGATGATTTCAAAAACTTTTTAAGAATGGACAGTACAACCTACGATGAATTGTTGGATAAAGTGCGACGGTTTATTGAAAAGAAGGACACGCTAATGAACGGCTGTCCGTAACCCTGTGGTTTTTAGCAAGTGGGTAGAGCTTTGAGAATTTAAAATTTCTCACGTCTATATTGCCACAAAGTCTTGGAACAATTATCATTTCGACTTTCAGTGTTATAAACAAAATTTTGAAGGATTATATTCAGGTAGGTACTTGTTACAATTCAAAGGTGGTTGTGCAAGTCAATATGGTTATCAATGAGTTTTTTTTATAAGTTGTGTATATTGATCTCAGGTACGGAAAAAAAATGAGAATGAGTGACAGTTTTGGAAGCGTTTGTAAGGGGATGGAACATTTTGTTTGTGCTATCAACGGAAATCACGTGGAAATTAAAAAAAACTGCTAATATTGGATCTTACTATTTTAATTATAAAAATAAGCTTAGCATAGTTTTTTTTGCCTTACTTGATATGAACCATAAGTTCTTAATGGTTGAAGCCGGTGTTAATGGTCGTGCCTTAGATGGTGGATTGCTATCTAACAGCACATTTTATGACAAGTTTAAGAGTAACAAACTCAAAATTCCTGAATCCGGCCACCTTCATAATGATTTTCCAGAGCAAATGCCATTCTTATTTGTTGGTGATGATGCTTTCCCTTTGCAAATAAACCTCATGAAACCCTATAATGGCAATAACCTTTCAATTGGTAAAGTAATATTCAACTACAGACTATCCAGAGCAAAGCGAATTGTTGAGAATACTTTTGACATACTTGCCTCAAATTTCGTCTTCTCTCGAATTTTATAAATTTGAGTCCCGAAAAAGCAACAATAACTACTCTAACCACCTGTTATTTACATAATCTTCTGAGAATAAATAACTTGTTTATTTACTTGCAAGTAAGTGTAGATGTTGAAAATACAAATACTTGTGAAATCCAGTTAGATCTCTGAAGAACTGACATCCAACAGTTGTGTGAACTTGAACAAACTCTCTCAAGAAATCCTACTTACGATGCAAAAGAGACAAGGGAAAAATGTACTACTTATTTTAATGGAGTAGGAGCAGTACATTGGCAAAATCGGTATATAGATAATAACGCATAATTTCCCTAATGCAATTATTGTATTGAAAGAATTAAAACTAAATAATTTACATTATAATGTATGTAATTTATAAATATACAGTTACATTGTTATTACAGATATTAAGATTATTCAAGTGAAAATAAAAGTAAATTTAAAAAAACATTCTTATACTTGTCAAATAAAAATACCCAATCAAACTTATTTACGAGAGATTATTGTCTAACAGTAATTGTTGCACATTGCTGTAAATACATGTTTCAACGTGAAGATGAATAACACCATTTTCATATGCTGGGGAGGAAAGGGATTATTGAAAAAAAGATGTAGAGGATCTTGACGCCTGAAGGGAAGAATGGTGCAATGAGAATGGAGATGAGGAAGCATAAGAAGGGGCAGTATAACTATTGGAAGTAGGGCTATTGATGGAGTGGAGAGAAAGTAAGTCAATATGTCCCAAGAATAGAATTTCTTCTATGGCCTTCTTGGCGTAAATTTGCTGGGTTGCGAACAGTTTCTTGTATGAAGTGGCTAAACTTTCAGCTAAAACACTTGTGTAAGTAATCCTTATTGTTTGTCTCTTTCTTGGTGAGTTGCCCTAATGCTTCCTTCAATAGGTTATTTCTTTCTGCCATATGTTGTGCCACGGTTTTCTTCCTTTTGTGTGAGCAGGAGTACGAAGTAAGAGTTCCAGGTGCATTTTCACTAGCTTCCTAGAACAATTACAATTAGGTATTTAGGAGAAAATTTATTGTAACTTGGAGTGTCATTGGGCTTGTAAATAAAATATTGTTAACAAAATAAAATCTTTGCAGACATGTAAGGGAAAAGTTAAATGAAATCGTTTAAAAGCGGTAAAAAGAAATAACTTAGTACTTACTTCTGCTGATCAACTTCGACTTCATCCTGCTCAAGATCTATTGTTGATGCTCCAAGAATTTGAACCTCATGACTACGTAGAAAATCTAATGCTTCAAAATACCATAAATTTGGCGCACATTTCTCTTTGGCTCCGGCTCCAGACCTTTGGCTCCGTTCAACTCTTTTCAGTTCTCTCCGGTAACATGTTCTTATATTTGTGAGTCTTTCCTTAAGACTGTCAACATTCGCATTGAACCCTCCTTAACAAGATTAAGGGGAATACAGGAGGTCCAAAATATAACAAAACTATAACGGGGCAAAAATGGCAATAGGAGCGAGTGCTTGGAGTTCTTTGCTTTGATTGTCTGTGGACAAACATTCAAAACTCAGACCCCGCAACTCCCACCCATTGCGGAGTTTAATAAGAGAACGGTCTATCTCCAGAGATAGTTAAAAGAACGAAGATTAATCTCTAAAAAAAAAGTTATACCAGAATAAAGATTCAATCAACACACATAAAATAAAATACCTAGGATATGGTGGATTAAAGTTATGAATGAGAATAGAAAATGTTTTCAAGTTGGTATTCATTTAACAGGCAATCAATCCTTTGAGAAAATATATTATTAACATAATGTGACAAAATTGACAGTTACGGAATATTTGAGAAATCATTGGCGTATGCAAGCAATATATATGAACATATTTAGGGGAAACCAGCATGGTTTATATTATTAAACAAATTTTAATACTTTATAAAAATCGCCATTATCATAAAATAACCCAATACTGTAAAATGGCATTGATCACTTAAAAAACAATATCTAGAAAATGATTTACGAGTCCATGTGTTACAAGAAAATAGATCATTAAAAAGGTTATCCTTAGTTGAATAATTATAGAAAATATTTCTCCCAAACATTTAGAATATAAACCTATACGGCAATTTAACTAGCCCCATAATATTTACTTTGAATTCTACCCAAATATTTACATTCCCTTTTTTTTATTTAACAATTATACCATTTTGTCATAACAACAAATTGCAAAAGTTAACGTTGAGACGCCATGGATAAAAGAACTATCATTGAATTTTAGAAGCTTTACTGAACCCATAAACACATTTAATTTATTATCAAGACCCGAATAATACAATATTCATGAGATTCAAAATCGACTCTTTTGTCGATGGTAACATATCGTAAACATCCCTAAGTTTATAGTCGATTTTTATTTATTATTATTATTGAAAAACAAAAAAAAAAGGATCGATCTTCGATTTACATGTCTTGATCGTGTAACTAATCGACTTAGAAGGAAAGTCGAGCCTATTTACAATTATTATAAATTTAAGATTAAATAACCAAAAAGAATTTTGAATAAGAAGTTAACATGATATAAATAAGAAATATTAATGAAGCCGAAAATAAATTTTGACCTTACATTTTATATTACTCGAAGCTAGAGCTTCTCCTGCTCCCAATCTGATCACGCCCAAGAGTGACGTCTGAATGCTCAGACGCCACTATATACTCAACACAACCCAGAAAAAGAACGACGGGAAAAGGGAGTGGGGGGCACACATGGAACATTCGTGAACCGCACACGCGCATGAGAATATACATCTAGAATGTTCCTTTCAGTCCAAAGCTCCTCCTAAACTATGGGTGAGTAGAACATCTTCACCACAAGTCACTAAGATCTTTGACACAAATATAATACACAATCGGGGTTCAGTATTACATCCAACGCGCGGATGAGTGGATCTGTTTTGATTGTAGCTCGCGTTAGTGTTCTCTGTTGACATCAGCTGCAGTATGATGGGGTAAGTTTAATTTCTTTTATTTGTACACTCATGTCGCTGAATGCTACAGCATTTAGCTTAATTTGTTTGAAAACATCTAAAAGTTTTGGCCACGCATTCTTCTTTTTGTTGCGATCCTTAAAAATTTCCGACTTAACTTTCTACAGCTCGGGCAGTTCTTTTAATGTATCAAACAAATCCACCCAGATTTGAATAGTAGGTATACTGGTCATATCCATTTAACAGTTATTGCACAAACAATAATAAAACAAATATAAACTGACCAAAGGGCAACGTAAAATAATCAACTTCCACTTGACAATACAACAAGCTCACAACTTACAACTAATGTTAATAACCTTGTTGTCAACTTACCCACAGACGCTACAACAGGGTCACCAACATCAGACTCCACCCAACAAATATCCAAAGACTTGATCTCAATTCAACCACTGTTTCAACATGAATCGTCAACCACCAACCTTCCTACAGATGTTCAACATCCCCTTCAACACGGCAAGTTGATAACAAGGTTGAGAGCCAAGTTGATCGTCGAGTTGCCAAGTTGATGGGCACCTTAAGTTGTCAGTTTCATGAAAATATGTTACACTCATGTTTCGCACATGAGCTCTAATACAAATAAATGATACAATGATGTTTTAGTATGTATTTAAAGATCAATAACGATAAAATGATCTTGAAATATGTTTTAAAAAAAAGCTATTCTAATTATCTAAATAAAGGTTATGGCATTCATATTTTTTTTCTTCAAATAATGGGTTTTGACATTCATTTTATCAAATATTAACATTGTCGCACCTGACACGGGTGTACAAGGGAATTATTTTATCCAGATTTATAAAATGATTAGAATAACAACAATAGAGTTATTATAACAGAAAAATAAAAGATATGATTGATTACAATAGATATACAAAAACACAAGATATAAGTTCCAAATTAATACTGTCTTGTTGCAACACGGGAAAGATCAAATGCAGTAGGCTTGAAGAGCAATTTTCAATTACAAAACCGCTGGACTGACGCCAGGCTACGGTCAGTTGATTCTAAAAGAAAAACAGTGAGCTAATTATAAACAAACGTTAACTAAAAATGATTTACATATAGTATTGTTAACACATCTATAACTTAAACTAGCTTGCTTGATTGGTACTTAAGAAAACGATTTAAGAGGCATACTATAATGAACTGCAATAGAAAGGTTATTTGATTACATTGGTAGATGGCTAACATACAGGCATCAACACAAAATAGTACTATGGCCGGTCCTTTCCCTATTGGTACTGCCAGCGCATTCAATAGTACATGTATTTACTGACTCATTCCATGGGGTACAATACTAATATAATTCATGCAAGACTAATACTCAGTCAATAGGTGCCAAAAACGGGCAAAGAGAAAAAAGGTTTTATCCGCGCGGACCCCATATAGAAACAAGCGGAGTTCCGGGCTCTACGCACCCAAGCTAATACCACACGCAAAGCGTGGCAACAAGAATTATTCAATACATTGAACACAGTAGCCCAACTGGGCCCTAGAAAAAGGATAGACAACCTTGTTGTAGCTATAAAAACCAGTGTGTAGTCTTAAGGACTAAAAAGAGAAATATAGTGCTCGTTAAGAATAGCAACCATTTGGACTAAGTCTTTATTACATCTGGAGCTTATGGCTCCTATATCGAAGCTATATCATATGGATATAGAAAAAAAAACGGCCTCTTAGACCAATAAAACAAGTCTGAGGGACTTGAGCAACACTAGAGTTACTGTGACTACATCAATAGAGTTAGAATAATATAAAACCAAAATCTAGTCACTCTGAATGAAACAAGAAGTCAAAATAAACACAATAGTCGCTTCTACTATACTAAGTCTGAAATAAACAATAAGTCAGATGGACTTATTCAATAAACAATTTATATTCTTTCAACTAAACAATAAGTTAGATGGACTTATTAACGTCGCCTCTATACTTAAGAAATCGGAGAGAATATTCCTTGGCGGTGCGGCGATGAGAACCACGTCCAACATTCCATGGCCACCAGTTCCTTCGTGAAGAGATGTTTTCCTCAGAGGCGCAGTGGTGAGAACCACGCCCAATACTCCATGGCCACCGGTTCCTTCGTGAAGAGAGGTTTTTCCCTCAGGGGCGCGGCTGTGAGAACCACGCCCAACACGACTTGGCCACCGGTCCCTTCGTGGAGAGAAGTCCCTTCTTCAACGGCGTGATGTGATAGAATAATATAAAGTAAATCTGAGAGTACCTATTTTATAGCCTTTCTCTGGCTAGAATGGAACAAAAAAAAGAAATATAAAAGACGTGATAGCACAGGTGATGATTGGAGCTTGTGGGGTGAGGAAAAGGGGAGGTTCGAAGACACGCCACCATGACAGTGGCGCTCGAGGGTCGTGGGAGCGAGCCTAACTTAGTTTTAGTTTTTTTTTCTACGAGTGGAGATGTAGTAAGTGGATGTGCTAGGACGCACCCTGTCGCCATTTGTGTTGAATATTTTGCTAGAAGGCATGTTGGCGTTATTCGATCCCATCCAGCCAATGTGAGTAAGTCTTGAAGCATATTATTCCTGAATGCATTAGCTTTAATTATCTTCTTTGGATTCCACTATTGTAAGTTTAGTATGTTTATGCAGATTTGTATTATTAAAATCCTTTGTAGTATTTTCTATTGAAAGCAAGTGGATCATATCTGAGTCCATCTAGTCATTAACAATAGGTTTTGAAGGATATTATTATTAAATATTTCAAATCTAATCCTCTTCTTTGAATCTTGCTAATATAATTATAGTAACTTCGTATTTTTACCTAGCCTAATTGTGTAGGTGTCAACTTTACATGATTGACACGCTACAACACAATACAAATACAGAGAGTTCAGTTATGTTTCCATGCTACCACGTAATTTTGAAGGAATTATATTTCAAAGTTATGTTTTGTGTACTCCGTCTCTCGTTTCACATTCTTAGAAATACAGAAAATTCAATTATGTTTCAATGCTGCTACTTAATTTTGGGAAATGATATTTCAAAGTAATTTTTTGTGTATTCCATCCATATTTTCACATTCTTATAAATAAAATAAGTTCATATGTTTCCATGTTGCTACTAAATTTTGAAGGGGGGATATTTCAATGTAATGTTTTGTAGCAAATCTATCTTTTAATTTTATCTCTCTCTCTCTCTGACCCTTTCTCTCTCTCACACACACACACACACACACATACTCTCTCTCTCTTTCACATCTTTCTTCGTTTTGTCTCAGACACCCTTTCAGTCTCAAACTCTCTTTATCTGTCTCAAATTCTGTCTCAAATTCTTTCTCAAACTTTCTCTCTCAAAATCACTCTTTCCCTCAAACACGTTCGCTCTCAAATTCTCTCTCTCTCTCGAACTTTAACTCAATCAAATTATCTCTTGATGTCTCAAACTCTCAATCTCTCTTTCTATTAAACTCTCGGTCTCAATCTTTCACTCAATCTTTTTCTAACATTTTCTCTCTCTCCCTAAAATTGTCTCTCTCAAAGTCTCTTTTACACGCTCTCATATTTTATCTCTTTTTTTCACACAATACCTCTCACAGTCTTTTTACCAAAATTTCACTCACCCCCTCACACACTTTCTCTTTCTTACACACATTCCATCACACATCTTATCAGGAACTCTCCCACACATACTTTCTCACACATGCACACTCTATTTCACATACACACACCTTCTCTCTTACCTATAATAATAATAATAATAATAATAATAATAATAGTTAAGGATCTAATCAAACCCATCATTTAAGTTGATATATATATATCAACTTAAATGATGGGTATATATATATATATATATATGACCATTATGATATTGATGTTCACAGGCAAAATTTATTTCATACGTCGCTATTATAAACATTTGATAATACAATAGGCTAGCTAAAAAAATATTTTAATGTAGAGTTAACATTGCTTTAGTCCAGTAACTTTAGGTGAAAATCGGACGTCACTTCAGAAAAATGCCAAGTGAGTGAGTTGCATATTGGCTTCCACTTTCACTTTGCCTTTCTAAATAAGATGTCAAAAGGCCCCATAATTTGACTGTACAACTTTACTGCGTGTAAAAGGTGCTTATAATGGTGTTCTTTATTGTTTTTCGCTTATAACTTCGCTCCTATTAATTTTACAACCATGAGATATACCAACAAAGAAAAAAGACAGGAAAAATATACAAAAAAGGTGGGTGTGTATTTTGTGAGCTACTGATCTATTGTTTTTGTTTGTAGAATTAAGACTATAGGTTTGTTGGGGTAAAGCTGTATGTAGGATATATGTCAATGTTTTTAGAAATATTGTAACTATCTCCCATCAGTTGTGCCATCTATATTCAGATTAAACAACTAACAGTACTTTTTACTTCCCGAATATGCCCGAAGGTTTTAAATTTACATTTTAGGCCAAATTACTTCGGGCCAAATGACTTTTGTGAAAGTAATTTTTAGGTCAAATGACTTTAGGCCAAATGACTTTAGGCTAAATGACTTTTAGGCCAAATGAATTTAAGCCAACTGCTGCGTCCCCATCAGAACTATTGATATTTAAAGTGGATGGATAATGAGAAAAGCAGGGTATAACTTCAATATTTCACATACTAAAAAGGCCGTACGCAAGCCAAATTTCAGGGGGGAGGGGTCGAATTCGGGTGGCAAAGCGTCTAGACTGCCGTCAGCAAAGAACAATTTTCAAATATTAATGACTCTAGAAGTTATCTGGAATTTAATAACAGGGATTAAATAATGTATAAGTGTAAAGTGTGACGTCACACTCTACGTATCACCCGCGCGGTTGAACTGTGAATCCGCCGTGTTTGACGATAGAGGGCAGGTCACTTAGTGTATTCCTCTACCGTCCACGCGGGCGGGACGCGAGTTCAACCCTGTCAAATTTATTTAAGTCAGTTCAATCAAGGCAGTCAGTTAACTCAGTTCAGTCAGTTCTGCTAGGATCAATGATCCACTAGCATTCATCTTTGTACGACTAACCTTTAAACAGCTGTGCTGAAAACTACCGTGTACTATTATTGAATGTAGTCCAAGTCGTATTTCAAGTGTTACTAAACTGTTTAAAGCACTAACATTAAAATAAATACTGGTTTTCTTAAAGTTTCTACAATTCATTCAAAAGGGGTTTCATGGTAGCAGAGCTAACAAAGACTCCTATGGCATCAGACCTAATTACACGCCTTCGTCAACTGGGGTAACATCCTGAACAAACAAGTTTGGATGTACAACGCTACAACGAAGAATCGAACCAACAGTCCGTGTCTCCAAAAAGTCGTCTCCATGTCCACAACTTTTCACCATACGTGGGGATTCCTCTCCAACATCTTCATAAAGACCATCATTTACCCCGAATACACACATCAATTAGAAGCCACCATGGAGCTCTACAGAGACCGTCACCACAATTCTTCAAGATGCCACCACTACAGTTCTACAGCTAAGTTGGAAAGTTGACTATTTTTAGTATGCTATGGCATTTTAAAGTGATGTG